>CABFWO010000215.1:270782-341174 GCA_902155825.1 Timema genevievae | reverse complement strand
GGGGGGGGGGTACAGGAAGCAAAACTAGGGTGGTATGGACATGTAATGAGGATAGGAAAGGAAAGGATACCAAAGAGAATGATGGAGATGAAGATTAAGTTTGTAGGAAAAAGAGCACAAGGAAGAGCAGACAACAGAAAGTAGTGTGCAAGTGAAAGAAGAAGAATGATGGAAGGGATTAAAGGAGGAAGAACAGTAGGAAGAGAAAAAGAGAGGAGGCATTTTACTAAACTGATCTGGCCACAGACTGGAAACAGTTGATGATGTTGATGATGAGCTAATTATTTAGCTCAAAGTGTGTAGTATTGGTTTTGTTTAACCCAAATCATTGGTTTCACATTTTCAGCTCTATTTGTTAACCTATGATGAGCACTGTAATTTGAAAGAGGTCTGTGAGAGTTGCTTTATCTTTTTTCTCTTCAACGATTTATTGTTACCATTATTTTTTTCACAGGCTTAACTAATGTCTTGTCACTTACTATCTGACTATCTGACTTAACTATCAAAAGAAACACTCTAAAAAGCCTTCTAAAGAATTGATGTTTTCCTTTATGTCAGACACTATTTGGAAGAAAATACAGGAAAGATGGATAGAAACGTATAAAAGGAACAAACACAATATGGCTTTTACAATGAAAATAAGAACAGGGTTCACAATTTACATTGCTACAACTAGACAAAGAGGTAGTGGCTTCTTCTTGAAGAAAATTGATCGTTACCACCCAATCCCCTTATCTAGGTTTCATTCTATCAGAACTCATAATAAGGGGATGTTAAAGGCGCAACATGGCTTCCTAAAAGGGGAAATCAAAAAACACCAAAGAGATAAAAAGGAAAATTTTAAAGAAGGATGGCACACCTAATTTTAAGAACTTTTATTACAAGTTTTCACATATTCTTCACTTGCTTTGTTTGTGTTAATAAAAGTCCTGATTTTAGCTACATATCCATTGAAAGTGGAAAATGAAAACTGGTCTTGACAATAAACACATGTGCATTCACTACCTCATTCATTTACGAAAATCACAAAAAGCCACCCTGCCAATGCTTTAGCTCAGCTATATTAGTCACTTTGGTGGCAAAAAAGGCAAGTGGAAAGTTTTAACGGGCCGTCCATGAACAACATGTTACACGTTCGAGAGAGTGTCACCACATATTCACCAACGATTTAAGGTGAATTAGAAAATACGAGAGATATCATCAACTCCATGTATATAGGGGTTAGATTGATTCTTCTGTCTGCCACTATGCTAATGTACACAGAAAATGATTGCTCATTATCAACATTATTTATGGGGATCCATAAGGCTTTCATAGACGTGTCAATAAGTTTTGGGCTATCTACTACATTATCAGCTGCAGTCAGCATCTGCCCAACCCTACTTTTTTTTACTTGTTTTACCTGATTCAGTGGGTGAATTATCCAAGGCGTCACTCTCGTGTTGGATTGGCCTGCTGATGATGGGGAGATTAAGGTTCAAATCCCATTCAGGTGTACTGAGGATAGTTTTTCCTAAGTTTTTCTTTCTCACAAATGCTGGTAGATTACCTCTAAAATGCTTTTTTCTTCATCTCCCCACTGTTAGAATAAGTATCACATATGCGTATAACCTGAGTTTTTAGTACGACTTGTTGATAAAAAATAAAAGTACTTGGCCCTACTGATATTGAAAACTAATATTGTTTTATAATTAATCAACACATTGTCATGCACCTTGAGATTCCTGGAATATCCCCGAAGATATATATGCACCACAGTGTCAAAAACTCTTCTCCAGTACAATTAAAGCATTTATTTTTCCCTTTCCAGGCGCAAGTACCGACTGAGTGAAGCCCACGAAAGTTCGGCTGTCTTCAGTACTCTCACAGACCATGTGTTCTATAGTATCTTGTACAGTGTGGACCCGCATTTGGCTCTGTCCAGAAGTGTTCTTAACAGGATCTTAAGACGAGAGCTGTATCGACTGGTGGGGTCACGAAGGAAGACGCAGGAGGCACAGGTGAGGAGTATTTTCTTGGCCGCAAGATCGTTATGGATCAGTTGTTAAAACTAACTATAGAGATTGTCTAGTCACTGTAGCCTTGGATTTTTCAGACAGTTTAAAATTTAATTAAAACAGTTCCATTTGCCTATGATTTACAAACATGTTTTATCACTTTGGAAAGTGATATAAATAATTGACTTTACTTATCAACTTGTGTTTATAATATATATTTGCGAGACTGATAAATACAAACTGCTTTTAGTAAATTTTCAACTGTCATAAACAATTGCAGTTTCATCGAACCAACTATAAAATCCAATGATTGCCTAACCTGGAATACCGGTAAAACACAGGGAGTATATAGTGTCCGGACAAAACTGTCAAAGCAAAGAGAATTTCACTAAAGAATTAACAATACTAGATATTTGTGAATTTGTGACATTAAACTTCAAGCTTTAAATAGTAGACATTTGAAATAAAAAGTGAAGAACCAAGCATACTGATTTAGCTACATGTATCACACCTCCCTTTTTTTTTTCTCCCCGAGTTGCATAACAACTGCATAAATTTTCCCACCGATGTTAAATCACACAATCATTCACAATAAACTTTATGACAAAAGAAATTTCATTCGTCCATACTACTCTCTCCTAAAGTATCTGAAAAAAAAGGGGGGAAATTCTCACTGGAAAACCTGGAATATACAGGGACAATTGTATTAAGAAAATGTTGGCAACCCTGATAATGACTTCGAAATATGTGAAAGTATTGTGCAAATAACTTCAAAATAAGGTGATTGGTACAGAAGACAATCTGAATAGATATCCTTGACTAGAAACAAATAAACTTCTCTCAGCTGCATTTCTTCACACTCTTCACAATTACATCGGCTTTCAACTTTCACAACTAGATATAGTTTTTACTTTTTGGATATATTCCTTTATAATTGTTTGTAGGAAATATTGTAAACAAAAAAAACTAAGGAGCTGATCAAAATTTTAATGTGTGGAAAGCCTCAATCACTGTTCCTGGCTACTAATCTAGAGGTCCTCTGTTCAATTCTCGGTAGTACCATAGGTATTTTTTCTGGGGAAATTGTTCTTATTGTCGCTGTGGTCTGGCTAATTAAGCTTAAGTTAGATTTAAGATGTCCACTGGCTCCACATAATCATAATCATCATCACGCTACAACTTTAGAAGTCTGATATGTACCAGCCAAAAACACAAGACCACAAATGTCCACCCAACAAAACTTGGTAGCATTAAGATAAAAAACCAAATACAATATTACTTTAGAACTATCATGCTACTACCGACTTGGTTAGGCCCAACAAGTAGTCAGCGGATTTGTAATTTTCTCTTAACTGAATGTAAACAAAAAATATTGTAATTTTTAACTATGATTAAATTTTTTTCAATTTAATCTGCCAAGTCATTCAATGGTGGTTGTTTTTTTCAGGGTGCTAAGGACTTTAAATATGAGTTGGAGCAAGAAATTAAGTCAATTTTGTTTTTACAAACTGAGTGGGAGGTGTCAAACTTCACTGTGGGCTTGATAGACATTGACATGGACAAGAAGTCTCAAAATCCACTTAAACATATTTATTTGTACAAAAAATCAAATATTAATGAAGCAAAAGCTAATCCTGAGCTGCTGCAGCTAATGCAACCTATGAGGTGGGTTGAAATTTATTCAGGCTTTCCACACCAGGTATTTTAAAAGGTGAGTTTTCGTGATTGACTTGGTTACGTCTTGGTAACGAGGGTTTACGACCAAGTGGTTCGAAACAAAGTGGGGCACGAAAACGGCTTTGAGATATTTTTCTTAAACAAAAATGGCGGTTGTGATAGAGTAGATCTAACACCTGGTATGTTAATTTCTGTAATCCTACTACATGTACTGCAAATCGACGGAAAATGAGTTATTTAATTTTATTCTTATTGTATTTGGAAGAAGGTATAGGAAAGGTGCATAGAAACATATAAAAGGCACAAACAAAATATAGCTTTTATAATTTTATTTTTATTCTTAGATTGGTGCTTATTTTGACTAGTTCTAATATTTACAAAACATATCAAGCTAATCACATCTCAAAAATAACCTTAAGAAAACATGAACTACTACATACATGTAATATTAAATAAGTCAAGATCATATAGTACTCTTTTTCCTTCATCCATAATTAAACGGTTTTTAAGTACCTATTTACTGTTATATATTTTAGCAATTATTTGCTGTCCATTTTAATTTACAAAAACTTAAAATATATTGACTCTAAAGTTATACTCGTTTGAATCTAACATAAGAAGTGATGCTATTTTGGAATTGGTGCACACATTCTCGGCTCTTTGGTTGAAACCATTCTGTTTAGTCTGGTCAAGAAAAGCTTTACCAAACCGAGCTCTGGTATTGTCTCGGTCATAAACATTTCGCTGACACCGATACCAGGTCAACTGCAAAAATGTTGTGGTCATAAGCACTGGATTTGTTTGGGGAGATGGGGGGGGGNGACGGGGGGGGAGGGGAGTTTCACTGACCAACTAAGCAGGGTCCATTGGTTTTTCCCACGGGAAAATTTAAGTACCCCAAAATGCAAATGCATCAAAATAAATACAATAATATCCAAAATAATTTAAAATTTATAAAAAAAAAAGGTCATAATTATTATGATTTAAGTTTTTATGAACACATTTTTATATATTCATACTGCTAGAATATACAAACATGCAAGTTTCAATAAATTGTATTATGGAAATTTGATTTATAAAATTATTTTATGAGCTAAAATCTGAAAATTCAAATAAGCAACTTGCACTAATTCTTAACTCACAGATTCACTTTAGTCTTATGTTAATTTTCCTTTGCTTCATAGAAAGTTCATTTAGAACTTGATCCTCCCAATGTGGAAAGATCATATCTGGGCCAGATATAGGCCAGTGGTCGTAAGCATCGATACCAGGTCAACCGTGAAAACACACCTCTAGATACACAAATATAAGTTAACTTTGAGGAAATTTATCATCATTCTCCCAACAGAAAGATATTAACTATAATTAAGATTCCTATTGTATTGGTAATCCATTATGTGCACATAATTCTAGCAACCTTTTACCTTCATTTCTCTTATACTGGAATCAAGGTAAATGAATTGTTATGCTATATAGGTGCTTAACACCATTTAAAGTAAAACAAATGTGTACCTTAGTTTGTACAGGTAAAGTTATATAGTTGACACAAAAATTGTGTGTTTCAGTAATCAGTTTTTCCGAGTGGAAGCCTTAGTTTTCTATAAGAACAAACTTGAAGAAACTGAAGTAAAAAAATTACAAGAGATGCTTTGCCTGGATCATGCAGATTAACTTTGTGAACCATTACGCTTACTGTACAATAGAGTTGTACTGATTCTGCAAAATTGACAATGGAAGTTATTTGCACCAATTAATCCAAACTACTATCATGATTATCTATTAATAACTAATAAAATTGGGATGCTTAGGATTGTGATAAAAATTAATGTACTTAATAAAGGATTTTATTTTAAAATTAAATTATATTAGGATCCCAGATGTAGTCGGTAAACCAAGGTTTGCTGCCAAATAGTCAACAAATTCCCCCCCAATATAGATTTCCTTCTAATTCTGGATGTCTACCATCCGGAAAAACTGGAACTAATCGGAATTTGGTAAATTTAAAAAAATATCCAGGAAAATGTTGTTTTACTCAAAATATTAAATATATCATTAAATCAGTAAATTACAATGTGATTCAGACTCTCTTGTTTGTAGCTGTGTAATATATTTTATAATTTCTAGTTCCTAGTAGACTATGTTAATACAAATAAAAAAACTATTAAAATCTTACTATTCATAAAAAAGATTAACAAAAACTGTGGGGTGGAAGGGACGGAAGGGTGTGGACATACTTTTGAGTCGAGGAATTTTAGTAAACGATCAAGGGAAAAAGTTGGGAATTTCATTGGTCAAGTTGAGTAGACACACTGTTTTTATAGCTTAAAATATCAAACACCTTAGCTCAGTTGGTAGCATGTCTGCCTACTGTGCTAAGGGTCCCAGGTTCGATTCCCGGCATGGCCAAAAAATGTATCATTGATGAAATATGGGTTTACCCTCTCACAGTGATGAATTAACGACCACTGGATGTTGTGCCTGTCCTAGTCATAAGTTATATTATAAGATATATATGACAGGCCTAGCAAGCTGGAAGTGGAAAATATATGGCTTGAATAAAAAACTGACCCATGCCAAATGCTGGAAACAGTAAGATGTAAAAAAAATTATAGCTTAAAATGACAAAGCCGTACTTAAGTTCCATGATCAGTTAAATGTATATATAATAAGAAACTAGAAACGTAAATATGTTTGTTCCTATCTAGGCTTAACCTTATCAGCATCGATACACCTCTCAGTTTCCGCAAATATACCATAGTACAAGACAATCCTAAATATTTTTTGAGGTTAATTTATTTAAGTTTTCCTTGAATAATAACTGAGTTTACAAATCTTAACTAAAATACTGTGAAACTAAACTGAACCATAACCTTTCAAGCAGAATATAAAAAACTGAGTACCTATTATATAATAATGTGCTCGTATTCACAGGGAACATAAATAACCTTTAATTTTGTTTTTGTTAAATGTTATACTATATATTTAAGATGAAATATTTATTTTACTTAATGTACCTTAATATTTATTTAACTGTACGCATATGATACAATTATACTAAGGATGGGACCTTCAAATCCTAAATATAGTACTAGATATAAAAAAAACACTAAGAATTATTATAGCTTTTGGTTAAGGAAATATATTTGTAATAATATTAAACAAACTTTTATAAACCTGGCCTCAGACCATTATTTCACCATATTCCATTTTCTCTAGTAACTAAAGAGGGGTTATTTTACAACATTAATTCTAATCTTACTAAATTAAGATCCAGATGAAAAATTTGAATTTGACTCTTTAATTTCCATGTTTAGTATATATGTTATGTATTAAAAAAATAAGTTTGAACCATTATTTTAAAGAGTAACTTGAAACGTATACAAATGAACTTAGAGGGTTTTCTTATTTTATATATAAAAAAAAGGCTGGGAAAAGTCTTAAGTATCATTCAGTTTATTTCTATAATTTTGTTTTTAATTATTAAAGAGTTATGTTTTGTTATGTACCTTTATTTTATCAATAAATTCACATTAAAAGACCAATTCTAATTCTTTAGATGAATCTGTGTCAAATTTGAATGATTAGATTTATATAATCAAACAAAATGTATACAAGAAATAAAACTATTTTTACATTTTGAAAAAATTTCTTTTAATTTTTTTTTTACATGACCCGAAACGATAGATTAGAAAATGAATTAAGTGCCTAAAGACTATGAACTATATCTAAATATTTATTAATACAGGGTGGCCACTAACACCCTAAAAATAAAATTCCAGCAAAACCAATTGATTTTCCTAACGTTTTAGAAGACATTTCTCTAGGTTGTGAGACTGAACAGGCTGAGCTGTACAAAATTCATACCACACAACATTGACTAAAAAAATTGTCTTAAACTTTGATTACTTCAAAATGGGTCTTTTAAAAAATAAAAATCTTGCCATTCTGTTAGAGACTGTCACAATAGGATCCCTTCCTTCCCTAATAATAAATATACAACCCAAGGTACAACCACCATGGACTTTACATCCTAATCACTTTTTTTTTGTCTGGATCAGAAAATGTTAGAAAATGGAATGCCCTTAAGAACTTTTAAAAGGAGCTCTTGTTAAGACCCTTCTCAAAGAAATTTGGAGGGGTCCTCCCCCAGATTTTTTTTAAAAATGTTGATGCCCCTTGAAGCTATAGTGGTATACACCTTTAGATCCGACAGAACAATCCAAGCACTTTTTCTGACTAACAAAGTTCAAGAATAATTTCCAAATTAGTGGCCACCTTGTAATAGTTATGTTCAGTTAAACTTGTGATACCATCCTTTCTGTCTGTCCACACATGTTAGAGAAATATTCTCTGAACTCTCCCTGTGTTATGTTTCTAATCACTCTGAATGCAAGCCTCTGATTGGTGTAATTAAACCCATGATATATATTTATAATTCACAAAATAGAATACACACAGGTTTTTTTTACCAGAGCTACCAAAAATATTTAAAAACTTTTCCTTAGAAAATATCAAAACAATTTGTAAAATAGGCTAATTTTTTTTTAAAGACAATTAAAAACATGTAAAATACCGAGTTGCTTCAAATTAAACTTAAATACACAACAAAAGATTGAAAATTTTCTACATACCTTAAATTGTCAATCTTTTGTTTTAATATCATTAAATTTAAAGCCTTAATTACTGGTTAAAATAGTACAGAGAGTGTTATTAAATGTGTCAACACTTTTTGGCCCACACTATGAAATATTCCCAAAAACAAAGAGAATTTTGAATATTTAAAACTGCAATATTGCAAACATGATTAATATATTATATATTTCATCATAAAATTATAAATTAAGCTACTATCACATGAAATTTAATTATTGAGGATTTTTTTCCATGTGAACAGATTAATTCTAATACAAAACGACAAAAAGCGAACATTAATGTGTATTTTAACATTAAATAATTTGTATTGACTAAGTTTTGTGATTGTCAAAGACTTTCATTTATTTAAGGTATTTGTGATGCACCACAGGAAAAGGGACCTTAACTTGCTCCTGACAAATTTTGTTTTTTTGATATATCTTATAAAGAAATATATGTTGTTTAAGATGGTGTTTTTAAATTTTTTCTATCACAATTGGTACATTTTTATCAATTATTAAAAACACCTGTTTTGAGAAAACTAAGGTTAAAGTGTACTTGTAATTAGAGTAAGTATTATTATTATTATTATTATTAGCACCGCGTCTTACTACCCGTTCGGGTTATACGCACTTACGCTAATGTGTAATGGTAGGGTGATTGTGAGATGAAATGGAGGACCTACAGTTTAACGTGGAATCCGAACCACGGTGGAGGCCTGGCATTCCTCACATTCACAAGTTGTGATTAAATTAAAGTAAACTTAATATTTATTCCTACCTGATTCTGCTGGGAAAGGACTCATTTTATTCAGTTTTTCATGCTGAATTTAGCTATATAGGTGAAATATCTTAAACATGGAATGAGAGTATGCGGCAAAATAAAATTCATAGTAACCGCAAAGAAAAAAAAAATCCCTTTTGCGGAAATAGAACCAATTTTTTTCTTTTATACTAAATGTAATTACTTTGTGAAATCTTCATTCAAATTTAGAATAAGCTGTAGCTGAATTATTCTTGAATTTATCAGAAAAGCTAACAAAATATGTATTACTGCACTAAAAGGATTTAAGTGAACTTAAAAACAAAAATTTGGATGAAAAAACGTTTAGTTTTATTTTGCATTACCCTATTAAAATATAGTTAAAAGATTTTTTTTTAATAAAACTAACTAGTTTTATTATAATTATCGCTTAGTTTTATTTTGATTTTTGTAGTATAATAAAACTTGAAGCAATAATAATGATGATAACAAGGGCATGTATTAAGACAAAAAATGTTACCTCCAGAAAATATTTTCTGTAGGTGAACTACATTGATAACAATAAGGATAGATCCATATGAAACTACAATAGTAACACTAAAGATAATACTTAAGGTAGCCTATTCAACAGAAAGTTTAGAAAAAATATAGTAGCATTAGGTTTTATATCAGTCTTCTCCTTCGAGCTGTTTCTTTTGATCCAGCTGATGATGAAGAACCTCCTTTTTTTGTTCCTCTTCCCTGCCTGAGAATCACTTACATCATAATTTCCCTCAGTTATATTGTATAAAAATTAATGAAAATAACACAATTTTTCCTGGTGTAAAGGAAATAGGACCTTAACTTACACCATAAGAAAACCATGACTGGCATATGTTCAGAATGAATATAGATAGCGTTAAGAGTTAAAAACCGAAAACGTTATAAATCGACCCTAAAGACGAAAATCAGCTTTTTACTAAGTAAGTTAAGGTCACTTTTTCTGTGGTGCATCACATTTAACGTCCACTCTCTGAAGCAGCTGATTATATTAGCTAACTTACTTAAATCTAGAACACACACAACATCCAGCCCCGGAAAGTTAATTCGTCACTGTGAAAAATAAATTGTTCAGCCATTAGCTCAGTAGAGAGACAAACTACCGACTAGGCTAAGGTGTCATTTGTCAGATCCTGAATTTTACTTTAGAATAAAAATTGAAGCCGACAAATTTTCAAATCTTTACACATTAAAGGTTTTGCAAAATACAAATACAAGGTTTAGTGTAAAGAATTACTAAACTAGTATATGTATTATAATTGGAAAAAGGTACAGGAAAGTTGGATAGAATCATATAAAAGGAACAAACACAATATGGCTCTTACAATGAAAAGAACAACACAGTTAACACTTTACCTTGCTGCAATTGGACAAAGAGGTAATGGTTGTTAGGTTGTGATAGTTTCATACTGGAATTTTATTCTGAAATCCATGCTTAGAATATAGTGAGAAATATCTTAATTTTAGAATCAAACCAGAATTTAATCTTAGACCGATGATTGGATCAGCCCTAATATTTTTGTGACATAAGTTATAACAACATTTTAGAACTTAGCTGGATATTATGTACAATAATAATTATCTTAAATGTATAATCTTTTACTAAAAGTTAAAATAGACAAATTTGTAAATAATGAAGATAAAACATGGGTTGTTTAATTTAAAATATTTATAAATCACACGAATGTGCTTATGATTGTATTTAATCTACCACACTATATCAACTTCATTCTTCCACAATAAATCTTAACACAAAACAGTATTTTCCACTGCTGCCAACATTACCGAATACTACTCAGCCTCTTGCTTGATCGAATAACTCTAGCAGGCTCTGAAAATAAAATAAGCATTCATGTAAATATTTAATATGAGTACAGTCAAAATTAAGTAAAAAGTGTGAGTTAATTTATTGGCCTAACCTCTAAGGCTGTGATTCTTAACCTGGGGGGCATGAAGTACTTCCAGAGGGGACGTGGAACAGTTAGGAAATAAGTTAAAAATCAAATAAGAACTAAATACATTTTTTATTTCAATCCCTTTTCCAAGGTAAGATATTTTTTTACTGTAGAGTTGGCAACACTGCCAACTAGTTGTATTTAATCTATTAGATTATTAGCTAAAAATGAGGCTCATGCACATCCCTTGTTTATTTCAAGTCCGTGGCCTCAGGTTCGTCCCACAGTTCTCCTCTCTGATCCTCTACAGCTACCAATGTGGCCACCTGCTCCACCAGAGAATTTTCAACCCCGACTCTCAATATGCATTGTGCTCTTTCAAACATCCAACCCAACATTCAATAAATTATGAAAAAAAAGTGTTAATCATCACACTAATGTTTAGGTATTAATATGGTGCCAATGTAACAATTACTTTTATAAATAGTAATTAACAGCGAAGTCATCATTATCATCATAAACTGTTTCCAGCCTGTAGCTGTGTCAAGTTAAGTAAAATGTCTGCATCTTCCTCTATCCTTTCACTACTATCTATTCTTCTCCTCTCAATTTAACACTTTCTGTTATTTGCTCCTCCCATCTCTTTCTTGGCCTTCCTTGCTGTCTTTTTCCTGTATACTTCATCGCCAACATTCTCTTTTTCCATCCTCATTACATGCCCATACCACCTCAGTCTTGCTTCCTCTACTACCTCATGTACTTCCTGTACCCCCACTCTTTTCCAGATAACTTCATTCCTAGTCTTGTTTCTCCTTGCGACAGCTAGCATGCTCCTAACAAACTTTGTTCCCATGGCTTCCACTTTCCTAGTCTCTTTTACATTCACTGTCCATGTTTCTGCTGCAAGTGTGACAATGTGTACAAAGTACGTCCTGTACAACACTTCCTTACACTTCAAGGGCACTTCTCTTCTCCATAGCAGGTCTCTTACACACCGATAGAACAACTCTCCATAGCAGGTCTCTTACACACCTATAGAACAACTCTCCATAGCAGGTCTCTTACACACCTATAGAACAACTCTCCATAGCAGGTCTCTTACAAACCTATAGAACAACTCTCCATAGCAGGTCTCTTACAAACCTATAGAATACCTATATGATAGAGGGAAGCTACCCTGTGACTACACTACTGCCAAGTTTACCTTCAACTGGTGAGTCGAGACTGATGAGGTCGCCAGAAGGTAGAGCCATGCCTGGGAATGAGGTGGAGTTTAGTCCTGGTAGCATACTACTCATTCTAGAGCCTGGCAACATTAACAGTTAGGACATGAAAACATTCCTTGCATAAGGGATAAAAATTGTTACATATTTAATTCTTAAAACTTTGCCTACATAGCTAGCGCTTGTCAAGTAAGATGCTAGGAGATAACTCGAATCGATTTTAAACAAACAATCGATCATATGTAGAGTTTACTAGACAATTTTAGTGATGCCAAACTTTAGTTTTAATTTATGAAACTCCAGAAAATATCTAATTTTTGAATAATATCAAGTAAATTATTATCTTTGATTAAATGTTCCTAGATCCACGGTTTCGAAATAAGAATAAAGATGCTTGTTTAATTATAACTAATTTTTTATGCTTGGCTGTCATGGCTGCTGACATTTAAGGTAGTTCACAGCAGACGTATTTATCGGTTAGATAATTCTTCAACCCTAATTAGATTTTAAGTCAACATAGGTGTTTTTGTTTTGTAAATAAAAAACAATTTGCTAGCATTAAAACTTAGTGTACCATAATTATTATTTTCTTCATTCTATTATATATGAAAAAAGTGCATTGAGCAAAAACATTTAGTGATAAATAAAATGATAGAATATTAGGAAAATGGTAGAGCACAAATAAAAGTAACAACACTGACACATATTTACACACACTTCAATATTTCGATGCTATTGTAGCATCTTCCTCAGGAAGTCTAATTACTACTTCCTGAGGAAGATGCTACAATAGCATCGAAATATTGAAGTGGGTGTAAATATGTGTCAGTGTTGTTACTTTTATTTGTGCTCTACCATTTTCATAATATTCTATCATTTTATTTATCACTAAATATTTTCTTCATTCGTGATAAAGAAGGAAATGGTAAATACACTAGAAAAAAAGAGGCCCAAAAATTCACAATTAAAACATGACAGTAATTTTCAAGGCCTATCTGGCACCCTTCTTCAGTCAAAGAGAGTAAACAGTGAACGGAATATAGCTAGCTAGAGTTTGGAAATGCATTTAACCGGTTCTCTGAATAAATATTTGATTTAAAAATCCACCATACTTAAATGTAAATAGTTAATAATTTGTACTGTGGGTCATAGGTCACTAATGTTTTCATCTACAAACAGATGTAACAATCAGTGTCAGGGAATCCCTGCCATTCCTAATAAGAACATTGCCAGACTTTTCCAAAAAGTGAATTAGTTCTGTCCAGAATGAGGTCAGGAAAACTTTTTCCTTGCAAAAATCTTATGTGAGATTCTCACACAATGCATTATAGAGGTGTGTAAAGACGCGCTTTATCAATTCAAAACTACCTTTAATCAACTCTATGAAATATTCTTAAAGGCGAATTGAAGTTGGAATATTTTTTTAAGCGGTTTAATGCCTGAAAAAACATATTGTGAGTATTTACACGATATAACTTTATTAACTAACATTAGTTGTAAAATGTATCATTTCACAATTTTTGTAATTTTTATTTTATTCTGATAAATCAAGCTACTTTCACAAACTACAATTAAATTATTTAAGATGTTTTACATAAGCCTATTGATTTTGAATACTCAAAACAGGCAAAAATTGACCACAAGGTGATAATTTCAGCCATCGGCATTTTGCCTTTTCCTACACACTTCATCTCCAAAAATCTCTGATACTCTCTCTAGGGCTCTGCTATTACCCACAACTCAAGCTTCGAGCAAAGCTAGTCATTAAAACTCGGGAGAGAGATCGAAAGTTTTGTAGGCCCATCATTCGCGAGCTTCCTCTTGACGTATATACATTTTTTAAATGTATTCTGGCAATAGTAAGTATAGGATAATTAATTTAGATAATATCAGCCGTTTCCCTTTTTCTGTAGAGTGGCAAATTGTTAAAATGAGTGTCAATTTGTTAAAATGAATATCAAATTTCACAATAATTATGTAATAGAGCTCTAAAACTGCTTTCGACGGATAAACTAATTCAATGTTTTTGTCCTTTTTGAATTATCCTCTATTGAAGTTGCATCGCCATGACAAGGCAATGAAAATAAAATTAACTAATTAGATCACTAGATACTTGAATAAACATTATTTTTAATATTCTTTACATGGTCCCTTTCTAAAATTATAATCTCGGTTAAAATAAATCTGACATTGTGAATACATATTGAATATTTTTAAACTAACGTTATTTAAACTTGTATTAGTTACTATTTAGTTTTGCAATTATGTTGGGTAGCCTGTTTGTAATCAATGTTAATCAATATTATTATAGATATTTTACCAAACTTTTATATTTTAAATAAATTAATCCTTTACCATTTCATATATTCTAGTGCAAATATTATTTTAACCTTCTTAGTTTCATTTTATAGTATGAATATCAACTTTTAAAAGCATTAAAATCTGAATGGAAATAAATTGTGTAGTAAGATGCCATAAATATGGTGGATGCACAACTGTGCCTAACGGAATAGTAATCGGAACAGAAGAAGTGATAATGCATGATTATAACATTAAGGACTAATAAACAAAATATGAAACCTTTTAAATTTCTGATTGTGATTCTTACATTTTGTTAAAGGACAATTAAAGTTGGAGGATCATTGAAACGTCAATTTTTAAAACTTCTTTTTTGGTAATAATTGTTGGTGTAGTAATTTTAACATCTTAAAAACATGAGTGTTGAAAACATTCTAATTTTTTTATTATGTTTTTATTTTTAAATTATGTTTAGTTATTTCTAATTAAAAATAATATATATTTATATTTTCTATTTTTTTTTTTAAATATTTATTAGTTATACAAATTAGTTTCATTCTTATTTTAAGAACATGTGTTGTTTTAATATATTTTAAGATCTAACATTTTATATATGTGGTATTTACATTTTGTTTGTTTTGACTGGTAACATTTTAAATATAGTAATTTATTTAAAAAATATTTATTTTTAACATTTTAAACATATTACTATACTCAAACTCCGGAGATTTTTGATATACTCTAACCGAGTTCGACTCTAAACACCCAAGATTGCATATTCTCTCCTTTTATATGCTCAGTATATGTTATTTGGTTGTTATTAATCCAGTTCTGCTGTGACAGGGGAGGCCAAGAAAGGAAGGGGAGGAGCATATAAGAGAAAGTGTTCAAGTGAGAGGAGAAGAATGGAAGAGATTAAAGGAGTATGAGTGATGGAAGAATAGAGGAAGATGGAGGCATTTTAATAAAGTGACCCAGCCACAAGCTGGAAACAGTTTATGATGATGATTAATCCAGCTAAAGACTGTTACTTACGGCTGCGGACGTGTGGGGTGAGTGGAAATTCACACTTTGAGTCGTTTTCACTGTTTGAGTCGATATCTATGAATAAACAAACATTAATGTTATGGTTATATGTATGGAATAAAGAGCATTATGCAAAATATAATATTAAATAACTTATATATAATTTTACAAAAAAAAACATGAATAAAAGTAAATACACTAACACATATTAGACACAATTCAAAATTTTGATTCTTTCCTTGCATCTTCCACGGAAGTAATATTAGTAAGACTAAACAGGAGGTTGGCTTCAGCCCAGCTTGGTTGTGAAAGATGAAAACTTTTATGGTGAATTTTAAATTCTCTGGGGGTTAATCTAATGTTTTGTGGTGTTAGTGTTGCAAAGGGGGTTAGGCCTAGTTAAGGAAGAGCCCTTTTACAGCACCAACACCCCCTGACATCCACAGAACAATAGATGAACCTCCAGATAAGTTTTCCTCTTTCACAACCATATTGGCATCACTGAAGCTAACTTCCTGTTTAGAAAGTGTCTGCGAGCTCAAGTTTGTTGATTTGAGCTGATCTCAGTCGAGTTTCTCATGAAGCTCTCGAGTATCAAGCTGAGCTTCAGTTGAATAAATATATAATTTTAAAACTTAATTATGTAAATAAAAACAAATATGTTAAAATTAAGTGAAATACGGATCTTATATTAGAGTAAAAACTTTAACATCTAAAATTGCTTATTTTTAAATAATTAAACAAATTAAGTCACAATAAATTATAAGATTACATTTTTTATGTGAGAGTCAACGAAATATTAGTTATGATTCAATTTAATATTCCTAAAGAAGTTTTTTTTTTAAATTTCATGAAAATGTATTTTATATATTAAAAAAATAAACAACCACATTATTCCTTGTTCACTTAGTGCAGGCCTCTTAACAGAGAAAAATTAGAGCATCAATGATTTTTAAGAACTACATAGTACACTTTTACATTAAGGTGTACTTGATATTATTTTGCACTAAATTATTTGTGTTCTAAACTCTAACTTTGCTCTGCTCTAAGTCTATGAAGAGCCCCACTATTTAGCCTTTCTACTACATCTTGAGAAAAATGCAATGAAAGCATCCAAATATTAAAGTGTATATAAATATGCCATGATAATATAAGGAAGAACTGTATCTGGAAGTTACTAAATTTACTAAAAGGTACAGGAAAGGTGGATAGAAACATATAAAAGGGGTGAACACAATGTCTTTTACAATGAAAAGAAGAACACAGTTCACACTTTACATTGCTGCCATTGGACAAAGAGGTAATGGTTGCCTCTTAAATAAAAACGATTGTCACCGCCCAATTCCCCGACCTAGGTTTCATCCTATCGGAACTCATCAATCACGACTTGTGAATGTGTGGGTTGCCAGGCCTCCACCGTGGTTCGGATCCCACTTTAAACTGTAGGTCCTCCATTTCATCTCACAATCACCCTACCCTTACACATTAGCGTAAGTGCGTACAACCCAAACGGGTAGTAAGATGCGGTGATAATTCTACGGAGTAGTAAGGACTAAGTACTTACGGGTCAGGACTCTGTAGACTGGGCTTAGCTCGTAATATATTGTGTACTTCGAATGTTATCATGACTTTAAAATTGTAAAACTGTTGGGGGTGTACAAATATATAGAAATTTTTATGAATTATTAGTTTTTGAACTTTTAACAAACTATATTTAAAATATATACACCATTATTTGATCAAGTATTCGAATTCCAAATTTTCACTATTAGATTCAAAAACATTGGTAAATTAAAAAAAAATCACCATTTGCACACCCCAAGAAACTGTTAAACTACAGTAAATTCCTTTAAACAAACAAATAATTACCTATAAATTTCACGTTGATCCTGGCAGATCGCCTCCTCTGTGTGTAATCACCTAAGACACAAGTTCAATTAGAAACAGAGCCGTTTAAAGCAATAACAAATGAAACATGAGTACATAAGCCATCAATCTCAACACATTAGAAAAATTTTGAAATATTCAGAGGATCTTATCACACTATGATAAAATATAAGTGATAAGGTGACCCACCCCTGCAGACTCTTCTCACCTGTCTTGTGGCCTCCAGGTTTTAGGATGCTCTTCCTTGGAGGGGTGTTGACATTGATTGCACTAAGAGGCTGCTTCACCTAGGAATACAGACAAGAAGCGGTAACTCCAGTTCTAATCACACATCTAGCTGAGGTATCATGACTGATTGCAACAAAGCTGTAAATGTTTTGCGTCTATATTAGTGTTGGTTATAGATAACAAACTGTACTCTAGCTACAGTAGAAGAGGTGGTTAATGAAAGCAGGCAGAAGATTCTTTTTGGGCTGGGTCGAATCCACTACTTTACAAATCCAAATCGCCAATTTAACTTCAATTTAAACTTTATCACTTACCCGAGGAAGAGTGGTGGAAGAATAGAGGAAGATGTAAGCATTTTACTAAACTGGCTACAGGCTGGAATCAGTTGTTGATGATGATAATGATGATTATTTATCTGAATGTATGAATGTTATAATGACTGGATAGTAAGAAGGAATGTTTGCATTTAGTTAACAATTGTATTTTGTATTATTCCATTATATTTACTCTTAAGTTCATAATTTCCCCCAAGATTTGAAATTTAATTGTAGTGTCAAATTTGTAAAATAGTGGATCCGACCCAAATCTATTATTAATCAAAATCAGAAATGAGAGGGAAAATTCATACTAATTTAGAAAAATCATTTTGCTACTTTTACTTATGTTTTTCTTGTTCAAATTTGAGGAAAAGTGTAGTCAAGACATCTTTAAATTTTACTTTGAGAAATTAAGCCAACATTTTTTTTGTGGTGCACTCACAATTCTGCCTTAATTGATTTTCAGATGAGATTCAAGACAAGAAAAGGGCTACATCTCACCTGGTCGGAATTTTCTGGAGAGACAGGAAGTACACTCGTCTTGTCAAGTGGCTGAGCTGCAACTATACAAACAACATTTTCAATAGGGATGTGTGAGTATTGAAAAATTTGACTTTTTAATAGTCATTCAAACTCAACCAAAAGGAAAAAAAAATAATCTTAAAAATGCATGCTCTTGTTTAAAGTTCATGTATAGATCTATTATTAATATTTTAAATTACTTGAAATAATTGTAATATAAATATTATTCTATCCATACCACTTGTAACTTGATGTTTTCCTTCACACTTAACAGATTTAGTTAACAACCACCTATCCTAAATGTTTGTTTAGACGTTGTGATCCATTAATGGGCCACTTCCCATTTTAAAACTAACGATACAATATTTAAATCCTGCTGCATCACTAATATCACCTGCCATACACATAGAATAGCAACATTTCAAGGGAACTTTTAAGCCACCAAAAATGTTGAATCACTAAGCAACTAAATTAGAACCACTGAAGCCAACTTCCTTTGTGTACGCATACTACTTATACTTCCTGTGGAAGGTGCATAGTGCCATCAAAATAATAAAGTGTTTTTAAATATGTGTTAGGTATATTACAATCTTTAACTAATTGAATAAGATACATAATGGATCAAGAAATAAGTATTTTTATAATATATTGGGGATGTGTGAAGTCCATCTTTTTAATTTGAAGCAAAGTCGAATCAAATATCTTAAAAAAAAAGTTTTTGTTTATCACAAATTTATGTTAAACAGACAAAAATCTTAAATAATTAAATTACATCTGGTGACAGTTGATCATAACTTAATTTATCGACTTAAGAGAAAATATATTTTTTAATATGAGCCTGATTTGATTTAAAAAATAATTTTAACACATGTTAGCAGAATTCAGTTTTAAAATTCTTTATCTATTCAACTATTCAAGCTTGACTCGGCTCGATACTTAAGAGCTTCAAGAGAAACTCGCTCGAGATCAACTAAAAAAAATTGATCTTGGAGACCCCTTCCAACCAGACATGAAAAAACCCTACCCACCCAGTCAGAGTAAACATTGTTGCCAATAATTGAAAACTTAATATTTTGTTGTGAATGTAAAGAGTATGTATGAATGGGACCCTCGAAACAGGGTGGCTACAAAGCTTTTACTATAAAATTCCCTGACTTGTCCAGGTTTACCAGGCATTTAAAAAAAAAAATAGGCAAATCAACCTTTTTGCAGTTTTTCCATTGTGAATGGTATTTTTTCTGTTAAATTTATCACATATTTTCAAAAACAATCCTGACAACCAATAAACATACCTAGATAAGTTATTTTTAAAGTATCATATTTAATGTTTATGGTATTTGTTGGAATGTGTTACCCTGTTTCTTCTCTCATGTTATGACTGCTATTATCTAGGCAGTGCATTTTAACATCAAGTTCTCACTTTTGTTTAAATGTTTAGGTTCAGAATTAGTAAACTATTTAAATTCCCTGATATCAAACAATTCCCTGAGTTTTCCAGGTTTTCCCTGTCTGTAGACACAATGTGAAACCTTGATTATAATTTAAATTTGAAAAGTAGAAAAAAATAATTTTTAACAATTAAATGAATGTATGGATAACGAATGCATCATGATAAAAATATTAATATTTAATTACTATTTCTATTTTCTGTTCCTTTTTACCAATATTTGTAGGATTTGTAGGTAAGATGACGATTCAGGTCCGTAAAATAGTTAATTTGACTCAACTTGGAAAGAAGAAGAAAAAAAAAATCATCCTACCAATAGCAACATTAAGATTTATTTATTTTGGGCGACCTGGTGGTCTAGGGGTAAGGTGTCAGACTTCTGTGCTGGGGGTCCGGGGCTCAATCCTCGCTCCCGGCACAGATTTATCTGAATGCCAAACCCTTCCTTCATCTCTAACAAGACGTGTATTAATCACAACTTGTGAATGTGAGGAATGCCAGGCCTCCACCGTGGTTCGTCCCTACCATTACACATTAGCGTAAGTGCGTATAACCCGGACGGGTAGTAAGACGCGGTGCTAATAATAATAATAATAATAATAATATTTATTTGAAAATGAGAAAGTGGTTTAAGTTGATTTCGGACTTGGCAGTGAGAGATAGTAAATTGATCTGTCACATGAAATAGGAAATGTACTGACTTGTTGGAAGAGAGTGTTGGAAATCCAAAACATTTACAGCCAGTGTGTTTTCATCTGTCCAATCATTTGAAGCGCAATCTTCCTTTTTCTTCTTCCTGGCAGCTGAAACATTAGTGAGTGTGTTGAACAAAGCTGCTCCTATTCTCATGCTACAAATTTACTGTTTTCCAGGTAAAACTTGGATATCAGTAGAGAAGATTAAGGCCCTTTGTCCACCGAAAAAAAAAACCAAAAAACACAAAACAAACTTATTCCTATCTATTTGTCCTATCATTCTTTACAAATTCTCCATTTTCTCCTTTTTGTGTTTTTTGGTCTCCTCTTTTAGGAAGTTGTGTTGCGCGTTTCACACTCCTCCCTGATGAGTTCCGATAGAATGAAACCTAGGTCGGGGGACTGGGTGGTGACGATCGATTTTATTTAAGAGACAACCATTACCTCTCTTTGTCCATTGGCAGCAATGTAAAGTGTGAACTGTGTTCTTCTTTTCATTGTAAAAGCCATGTTGTGTCCGTCCCTTTTATATGTTTCTATCCACCTTCCCAGTACCTTCTTCCAAATATAATGCAATTGCCTCATATAGCGAAAAGAGGTTTTCCTTATTGAGATATTTTAGAATTATATTAGCATTTTTGCCACAATTTTTCTATTAAAACCACTATGCCTAGAGACTTCTTTTTGCTTTTTGAGTTATTTGGTTATATTTAGAAGAAGGTATAGGAAAGGTGGATAAAAACATATAAAAGGGGACGAAAACAAAATGGCTTTTAAAATAAAAATAACACAGTTTAAACTTTACATTGCTGCCGCTGGACAAAGAGGTAATGGCTGCCTATTGAAGAAAATCGATAGTTACTGCCAAATCCATAAACCTAGGTTTCATACCTGGAAACCTTGGTTTGTTGAAAGTAAAATGATTGGATTTCATTAAATAAAAAGTTGATTTTCGGTTTTTAAAGCCGATAAAAAATAAGCATTTTTTCGCTAAAGATTTCAAAAAATAATTAACTCTCAAACACATATTTAATTTCTTCATTACCAAAAGTCTTTGGTGTGGGGGGATATTTAACTTTGATTTGCTATAAAAATATTAAGCAGAAAATGATAAGTGCTGTTGGTACTATTTCCTGTCAGTTCAGGCCA
Organism: Timema genevievae; assembly: GCA_902155825.1. Lineage (NCBI taxonomy): Eukaryota > Metazoa > Arthropoda > Insecta > Phasmatodea > Timematidae > Timema > Timema genevievae. The sequence goes on along the minus strand of CABFWO010000215.1, from coordinate 319,380 downwards.
AGAACAATGTTGTGTGCTACTAACTAAAAATGTGTATAGTTTGGATATCGTTAATTCTCATTAAAATCGACAAGTGACCATTATTCACGTATTAAAGGCCAATATATTTAATGAATAGATACAGTTTAGTTTTATTTTATTAGTTAATAATACATTTAAAAATGCAACAATTAATGAACTCTAAAATATCATAACTGATATTCATTTTAACGTGCTGAGTAAAAACACATTTCGTTATATTTCAGTACTACTTAAATTTAAGTTAATTTATTACCATGTCTAATCAAAAAACTTTTATCTTCTGCTTTTTTTTTAATAATGAAACTACTTTTCATGCAAAAAAAAAATTCAATCAATACATTTACCACAAAGCATTCTATCAAATGATAAAAATTAAGGGCTATAAACACTTTTTAAAAATGATCGAGGCCAGAAAAAAAACCCATCGTTTTCATTTCATGATAAATTGTGTGAAAGTAAAAATATGGAGACTACGTATATGATTTGATAAATTGTTTTTAACAATTTGCCAAAACTGAATTTATAGTGGAATATTGAGTAGAAAGTAGGCAATTCTAAGACTATATCCCACTTTTAAAACCAATATCACTTACCTAGGATGAGATTTTTAATGGAAGACTTTGCATTTCCCTTCGTTTTGTTTACTCCCTTCTTGTTTTGGGCTCGTTGCCGAGTCACCTTCTTGACTGGACTTTCTTCGTGCCAGCTGTTGGCTCTTAAAAGCTCCAGCTGGGAAAACCGGTGGTTCACGTCTCCCACCTGCAAGAAATAATTGAAACTGCCTCTAAAAATTACCAGAAATGATGACGAGAAATTTTAAATGACTATCCAGTCAGCTTGAAAAATGTTGATACCAATACTCATATATTTGAAGATTATTTTTGTATCTATTATTTCATAATGTAATCTAAAGTATAATGGGATGTTCTGTTCAAGTGTGTCTTATTCAACTATAATTTTCTCTCTTACAAAAAAACAAAACAAACTCTTTTCACGTTTGGAGGTATTTCCTAGAATTTCTAAGAAGGTACAGTGAGGGTAGTTATAAAAGGGAATGAACCCAATATGGTTTTTACAATCAAAAGAAGAAAACCGTTAACATTTTACATTGCTGCCACTGGACAAAGCGGTAATGGCTGCCTCTTGAATAAAACCGATCATTACCGCCCATTATTATCCGACTTATAGCTTGAGACATGCAAAAGGTTAAGTTATCTTTAGGGAAAAAGTGGTGTTATTTTTCTCAAAAAGCAATGGTAATATAAGCTGAAAGTGATATTATTTACGTAAGTACGAGTAAAATTAGAATACATTACAAATAACTAGGATAAGACAATATATTTTCGTTCATATTGTGTTTTTATTTAACTATTTATTAACATATTCAGAGAAAAATCAAAGATAAATACACACAAAACATTTCATTCTTAGTAATATCAAACTCGATATCTCAATATAATTACCTTAGTCTTACAAATAGCAATATCAAAATAATCAATTATCAATTTAAGTTTAGACCAAACAATAATAACACTGAAACATGTTATAGAAGAAATACTACTATTAAATAAGAGAAAGGGAATAAAAATCAAAAAGATATAATTTTATTTGGTCAAACATGACCGCCTGTAGCAAGGGCCATATATATTAATGTCCTTGCTTGGTACCTAGCGTGAAATCTTTTAAAGGTTAAAAACAAAGACTCGATCCATCAAAATATAAGTATCTTAATGTATAAAAGTTGAAATCATGATTTTTAATGTATAAAAGTTGAAATCATGATTTTTAATGCTTGCCTCTGAAAAAACAGCTTAATATCCCTGAAAGAATTTTTCCTGTGATCCATTTTATACCTATGAAATAAAAAAAACTGATACTATCCATGTAAACAGCAACCCTGGCTGGCATAGCGCTATCGCCAGTATTACCGTGTTGAAAATTATATTGCCAGATTTATTTAGAAAAAAGAAGAAAAAAAGCTTAGATTCGTGTTATTCTTGCGAAAACAGTAGAATTCATGCAAAGATGTGCGTAATCACAATTACGAATTTTGAACTCATAACTTTAAAATTTCAACTGATATATTTTGAGTAAATTTGTTGCAATCTGCTAATAAAACTTCAAGATTATATAAATATGTTCTTCAAGCCATTAGCCACATTGCTATACGAGTAAAACACTTTAATAATATATTGGGGCTGGGCCAAACAACTATTTTGCCGATTAGGCTGATCACCAATGCCAATCATTTGGTTTAATTAATTTTAAAAATTACAAATATATGTATTTTATAATAATGGAACTTGATAAAAATAAAGAAAAAATAAACTAGTAGGTGCAAATTTAATGAAAAAATCCCACCTGGGGAAAGAGGAAAAATGTGGGAAGACTCAAATTCCCAAAGGTGACATCTTTTCTTCTGTCTTCTATAGTCGTACACATTTAAACACAAATAGAGTTATATTTCGGCCTTGTTGCCTTTATCAAACAAAAAAGAGGGAAGAGAAAATACACAAACACTAAACTACTCCATTGTTAATTTAAAAAGAAACTGTTAGAAACATTGTGGTAAATTGTTGTTAGAGTAAAAAATTCAATGTTGCCATAAATATATCCCACCTTTGGCCGTGGTTATGCAATATAGATATTTGCATGGGCGAAGGAGCAATGATGATAAATGAAGGCATCATAATAAACAAAAATAGAAATAAAATATATAAATATTTAGAAAAAAAAGGAAATCTCAAGCGTTCAAGATCCCGGCACCCCTAGTAGACGCTAATTACTGTCTACTAGCTAGGTGTTCTTTTTAATTTACAGGTAAATGTTAATATCCACCGACTAAGAAGTTATACTTGTTTGAAGCTAGCACTAAGGGTCATGTTTCGATATTGGTACACAATTCTTAGCTCTTTGTTTGAAACCAGGCTATCTATTTTGGTCAAGGAAAGCGTTACCAAACCAAGGTTTTGTCGTCGCGGTCACAAACACTCATAAACAGCTAAATAAAACGGCTCTGTCATAAACATCTATATCAGGTCAATTGTTAAAGCGCGCCTGTTTACTTAGACACTAGCAACACCCCTTCCTGCTAGACTAAGAACAAAGGACATGGCTGTCTGCCAAGAGCTTAGCAACGAGTCATTAGTACCTGTGTTGTGAGGTTTGTTAACCTCAGAGTGGTGGTACGGCAGAAAAAATATCCCACGCATTTTGTAATGGTTGTAGTTTATAAACTCTTACATATCATCTAGGCCCTCTACTCTTTTATACTGAAGAAGCTGTGACAATGAATGTGTTTCTTAAAAAATATGTTTTTTTAGCGTTTTGTCTAAACAATTTCTACTCCAGTATCACTGAAGTAAATGTGCTGGCTATCCCTCCTAATTTAAAGTGAAGTTTAGCAACTGCCTTTACAGCCGACAAGAATAACCTAATGTCTCAATTTTATCTCAAACTCCTTGTGATTCCTCAATCCAAAACAAATAAAAGCTTTTACCTGCATGTAGACCATTTCCCAGAAACCTTGCAGGTCTTCGAGTGTGACACGACGGCCTTGCCCTGTCTCACACATGTCCATTAGCCCCTCAAACTGCACAAATTTCTTAGTAACAAGTAGTCGAGTCTGTCCCACAGCACTATCGACAAGCTCATGAACTTTTAGGGGAATTTCAGCATCTGTGCTCTGAATTGCTTGCCAATACTCACACTTGGCTATCAGTGTGTTACGTTCAATCACCAGTGTGTCCCTAGGAAAATAAATGCACAAAACTTTCTCATTACTCTTTATTTAAACCTTGCCAAACTTTAGCTACCAGGCATTACTACTTCAAAATGTTAATATTAGATACAAAAAATAATATTATTTGAATTTTATATCCATTATTGTTTCCAGCCTATGGCCTAGGTTCATTTTTTATTCAACATATTTTCAACTAACAGTTCGCTAGGCCTGTCGTAGAATCATATGCCTTATAATCTAACTTAATGAATAGGACATGCACAACACCCAGTCCCCGGCCATTAATTTATCAATGTGAAAAAGTAAATCCATATTTTCATCATTGATAAATTTTCGACCATGCCATGAATCGAACCCGGGACCCTTAACTCAATAGGCAGATACGCTACCGACTGAGCTAAGATGTCGGACCATGTTGTTTAGATGAATACACTTACAAAAAACCAAATGTATAGCTGGGTCAAATCCACTATTTTAAAAATTTAAATCTTTGTTTTATCTTTGAATCCCAAATCTCAGATTCAAATCAGTTTGTTGGATAAAATTATGAACATAAGAGGGAAAAGGGATATAACAAAATAGAAAAATTTCAATAGAAAAAACCTCTTTTCACTTTATGGTGAAATTGTATTATATTTGGAAGGTACAGGAAATATGGATAGGATCCAAATATAATAGAAAAGAGAAATATTAACTATAAATGTCAATATTTTTTAGTAAATTGATTATAACATTCATACATTCAGGTTAAGTGTTAAATCTGGAAGAGACTTAAGAATTCAACCTAACGAAAAAGTTTGGAGGCTGAATTTTTGCTAGCCGTTCAAAATTCAACAATCATCTCGCATTTTAAGTATGTTACTCTGACTAACATTACAAAGGTAATTTGAAAATAAAGTTACTAATATTTACTAAATTACCTGAAGTGTTTTACATTGAGCTCGGAAGAAGAGCTTGGAATTTCCTTGGAAGGAGCAAACGGTTCCGACAGGCAAACCGTCAAACTTAGCATCTCTAAAAACACATAGATAAAAAAAATTATATACATATAGATACCAACATAAATTAAGAAATTGAATTAAAATATACTTGGAAAAGGGAATCAAACCTGAGAACTTTTATATATTATTTACATTCTTAGCCCGTTTAATTAAAGGTGCAAAGAGAAACTATACAGTAATCCATTAGGAAGTATTATTGGGAGGATTTGATAACTTTTTAGATCAACATTATATAATTAATAAATTATAGAGAAATTGTGCCAAACAGCTATGTAGAGATAAAAATTGTAAGGGAGATAGAAAGCCAAGGTCTGCACACTGGCCAGAAAATTGTAGGCCTTTAAGTTTCCAATTAAAACCTACTTCTTTGTTTACAAATGGTGGAAATGAACTTTAGTGTGGAAAGGACCTATTGTACATATCACCAACCCTGTAAATCAATTATTGACAGCATAAACACTGACCTTGAGTCAACTGTGGTGATAAACCCTAGTTTTTATAGAAAGCCCACTTTCGATCACCCACAATGATTGAAAGTCACCAATATTTGGCACTCTAGAAATGTCTTATTTAATCTAGCAATTAAATTAAACAGTGAAAGGAGATTCCACTTACCAGAAAAATGTAGACCTCACAATAAAACACACCAATCAATGTAGGTGATCAAAGGTGGGATTTCTATAAAAATTAGGGTTTATCACCACAGACGACTCAGGGTCAGCGTTTATGCTGTCAATAAATGATTTACAGGGTTGGTGAATTATAAAATGGGTTTTATCTATTCTAAAGTTCATCTCCACCAATTGTAAACAAAGAAGTGTTTAATACATGTACAAATTTTTTTTCCCCCAAAAAATTAAATGAAGTGTTATGTAAATATGTAAAATATGTCTAGTAGAATTAAACATTTGCCAATTGTCTTAGCATAAATAGGGTGTCTAATGAGTTGGAGAAACAAAAATTAGTGACTTTTGGTGCCCTTTTTTGACCATAAAATTCCTTCTGTAATAGCCCAAAAATTATATAATGCATATATATAGGCATAATGCAATACACTCACATGCAACATTAAACTTTAATTAGATGGCAAATGTTAACCTTGTCCTTGGTATCATGGTAAAAACAATTAGGCAGCTTGACGTTAGGGCATGGTATCATGGATAGTGGGTGGCTCGATATTCGATGTGTGGGAAATTGAAACATTATGGCCAAACTATTGAAAATTCATGACTTTCAAGACTTTTTTTTCCGCCCATTTAGTAACTTTTTCATGAATTTAGTGACCTAGTAGACAACCTGATAAATGAGCATAGCTGCATAACTAGTCACAGTCGATGTTAAATTCTACTCTGCTGAAGAGGTGGCCTGAAAGTCACTGTGATGTGTTTTAAGGTGGAACGGAAGGGTACGCAAGAAAAGGCCATTTTTTTTACAGTTTTTATGGAAAAAATAAATAAAATATTGCTCCAGTAGAAACAGATTGTTTCACTATTTTTTCACGTGGTGATATCAAGTTCTTGAATATCTGTCATGACTATAGTGGCATTATCTAAGAAACTTTTTAAATTAAGAGAAAAAGTTTTCACTAAATTCCAGAACATCCTTGAAAGATATTCAAGAACTGTTGATATCACCAGGTGAAGAAAATTATGTAATGGAGCAATATTATTTATTAAAAAAAAAGTTTTGCCATAAAAACTACAAAAATGCTGGCTTTTTCTCGTGTCCCACCTTAAGTGTGGACTTTGGGACAGATTTTATTTTGATCTTCCTTTATTCATAGAATACACCCAATTGGCACCCCTTTATTCAGTGTTTGCGAAATAATAACATTTAGTGATGCAAAGTAAATTCATCAAATAAAGATTGAAGTTGAAATGAGCTAAATAAATATTTACAAATATGAATTTTAGACCCAATAACATGAAACTATTGTCTATAGATTGTACATACTATTGATACTGCTGGCACGGGCGCGCGTATAGCTGGCGCTACCACATCGCCCTCGTGTTGTTGTCACAAAGGGACTGCCTTGCGCAGGATATACCCCATCCCTTAGAGAGTTCTTTGTGTCTTCATCCCCAACACTCTCGAGAGTTTTGTCTTCATCCTTGTCTTCAGTTGATGAAGTTACAGTAGATTTTGCCGCATCCATCTCATCAATAGTATTTGTGTTATATTCATTAATTGTTTCATGTTTGTTTTCCTCGTCCACGGCAGCATTATCAAATTCCATTTCGAGACTCCGACGAGTATCCATCATTAGACCCATTGATTTTATAGCTTTGCCAGTCTTTAGTAGTGCCTGAAACATATTTTACGTTACATCCATTACTGTTTCCAGCCTATGGCCTAGGTCAGTTTTTTATTCAAGCCATATATTTTCCACTACCGGCTTGCTAGGCCTGTCGTAGCTTGCCTGAAACATATATAAAATGTAAAATATAGTAACCTAAGTGTCTGTTTTGTATTATAAGATTTACAAAAATATTCGTTCGATGCTTGCTCTATTAATTCAACATAAAATTAATACAATAATCAAACGTCAATGTTATTTTGATTTGAAACCTCCATCAATAAAATGTTTCTGTATTTTTTTTAAAAGAAATTAAATTTACCGTAAGAAATAAGTCAAGAAAAAAAGTATACAGCATTAGCTGAAAAGTATGAAAATTATTGGACAGTTTTAAATAAAGGTTCACCCGAAATATTGTATTTTGTTCAAACAGCAAATTTTCGGCTTTAATATTTATTCATCAGAAATATGTTAAGAATTTACAATACCAAAATAATATAATTTGCTCCACATATCTTCCATATAGAGAAAATATAGCAATGGTAGGAAACTTGTTGTCAGGCCAAACCAGAATTTAAACTATTTTAATTACGCTTTTAATACTAAAAACTGCCCGTATTAAGTGTGGCTGTGGAATCTGAAGCAGTTTCGGGTGGCGTCGGTAAGAATGTACCAACTTCAACAAAAAACCTATTATATTATAACACTATATGGTAACTATATTATTTTGATTTTGTACTTTTTTTATTACTGTATTCACCCGAATCCAAGACGACCACAAATCTAAGTCCACCCTCAGTTTTTCAGTGGTTCTGGCTAGATTTTTTAAAAGTGGTTTTTATTTTATGATGAATGAAGGAAATAATAATTATGATAGACTTATTTTGTAATACTGACCAATTGTTATTTATTTATAAAACAAAACACCTATGTTGACTTAAAATCTAATTTGGGTTGCAGAATTGCTAAGTAATTTATTTTTTTGTCACAAATATTGCTTTTGAATAAGAAAGTTAACTTTGAAAAAAGTTTCATAAAAAAATAAGAGGTTAATTTTTACTATGACGAATTATAATCATTAGTGAAAATCAAAGTCTCATACATACCCTTCTCCCCCTAAATACTAACATTGGACTCCGACCATTAACACACTAGCTTCTAAAACATGACACTTTCACTTTCACAATGATATAGAGAAAATAAAATAATATAAAGTAAAGAGATATAGGAATAAATCAAAGGATAAATATACAACACACTGTTGCTTTTATATGGAAAAGCTAAACACATTTCCCATGTTACAAGAAATCTAACCGATAAACACGTCTGCCGTGAATTAGCGTAAAAGACAGCTGCCATGACAGCCAAGCGTAAAAAAATTTGTGATAGTTAAACAAGCATCTTTATTCTTATTTCAAAACTGATGATCTAGGAACATCTAATCAAAGATAATAATTTACTTGATATTATTCAAAAGTTAGATATTTTGTGGAGTTTCACGAATCAAAACTAAAGTTCAGTATCACTAAAACTGTCTAATAAACTCTAAGTATTATTGATTGTTTGTTTAAAATAGATTTTTTTTTCCTAGCGTCTTACTTGAGAAGCGCTAGCTATGTAGGCAAAGTTTTAATAATAAAATATGTATACATTTGATAATTCATTATTTGTTTTTAAATCTATTTTGAGTATTGTGAATGGCTGAATTTTTAATATCGTAGTGAAGTAATTGGAAAAGTAATCAAAAACAGCACAGCAAGATAAAATTTAATTCAATTATGCCTATCACTATCCCCAACCCATTTGTTGAGTTAACCATGTTGAATACTAAAGAGATTTTTAGCGTATAGCATCAATTACTACGGTTTCAAGTATCGTATCAAGCCACAAATAGGTGGTTATTTTTAACAATAACATAAAAAAAAGCCTAAAAATCTGTGAAAATAACCAAATAGCCCTTGATTTGTGTTATACATCTAAAATGCGCGAAAATTGATAAAAGTGGTAAAAAAGGTGACCCTGCACTATTTTATTAATATTAAATAAAGATGTAAAATGTTATCTTTTGATGTAGGCCTAACCCATTCCTTAGTCTGCGATTTTAAGACGACCATTAGATTTTGAAGCTACAAATTTAGGAAAAAAAAAACTCTTCTTAGATAGAGATAAATACGGTATTATTTAGAACCAATATTTGTAATTTGTAAAATATTTTTTTCTAAAATAATAATTTTGGTTCAATGAAAAATTTAACACCGAGAATATATTATATTGAATGATTTCGAACTTATGATATTTAAAACTTGTATTAATTAATACTTGCTACAAAACTAGCACTAGTTTAGTTACTATTTAGTTATAAAATTATGTTGGTTAACTTGTGCTGATTGACATTGAAATAAATATTTTACCAAAATTACATTTAAATAATAAAAAGCATTTACTATACATATTTTCTACTAGAAATATTATTTTGACCATTTTATTTTCATTTTAAAGTTTGATCAACCTTTACAAGTACTAAGAATGGAATTGAAATCAATTTTGCAATAAGATAATTCCTAGCGCAAGTTAATGCAACACGAATTTGCAATTGGACAGAGGAGTGGAATTTAAACAGAAGACGTGATCATGTGTGATTATTATACTAAGGACCAATAAACTAAATATTAAACCTTTCAAATTTCTAGCTTTTTATGATGCTTACGTTTTCTTATAGGATAAATAAAGTTATTCAAGCATATTTTGGGGAAATATTAGCTCATTAAAACGCCAATTTAACACACTTTTCATAATTGCTAGTGTAATTTTAATGTCTTTAAAAAGATGAATGTTTTAACCATTTATACGTATAGCCCGAACGGGTAGTAAGACGCGGTGCTAATAACAATAATTTAACCATTTAATTAAGCCTGTGCGAATCCATGATTTTCCATTTCAAGTCGAATCAGAATCTTGGCAAACCAGCTCGAATCGATCCCAAATTAAATATCATGCTCAGAATTTTTTTTCGAATCGAATATTTTATTTTGAAAATGTTTCAGATCCAAATCAAATAGCATATCCTTAGGAGTCTTTGAAAGTATTTTAAACTTAATCTTAAGTTAAACAAGTAAACAAAGCCTCATGACTAATTTAATAAAGTACTATTTTTTTTATAATGGTATGCAGTATAAGACCATAGAAAGTTGAAATTATTCTAAAGTATAGAAAGATTCGAATTTCGAACAAAACTCATTGAATCTCGATCTGAAATTTACCGGTACTACTTAGATTCAAAATTTTGAATCCACCACGACTCTTTCTAATAATAAGACTCGATAGCTCGATTCGAATTTAGATTCAACATTTCGAAGGTTCACACAGGCTTACATTTAATTATTTTTTCTATTATATTTTTATTTGAATGTTGTTCTTATATCCAAATTATCTCTTTTTAAAGTGTTATTTCTAATTTAAAAACCACTATTTCCATTTTCTTAAACTGTTTTTTCAAAAGTATTCACTATCTATAAAAATAAGTGTCATTCTTCTTTCAAGAACATGTTATGTTTTCATATATTTTTAAAATCTCAAATTTTAAAAATGTGAATTTATATATTATGTATATTTTGACTGGTGACATTTTAAATAATTATATTATTTTATTTTTAAAACTTTAACATTAAAACTATGAATATAGTCGAACTCGGGAGCTTTTAGAAATATTCGGCTTGAGTTCAACTGAAATAAAAAAACCAAACTCGCAGACCCCTAGTTATAAAATATCAATAGTTTATGCAATTTCACCTGTATTGAATTTTGGTCTGGAGTATTTCTTTTAGAGTTGGTGCAAGCAGGAGTTTTTAGTAGTGTACTGGTGATGATTTGAACCGTTTTTTGTCCTCGTGTATTGGTGGCAGTTTGAGCTGGAGTCTTCCCAATTACTTTGTTGGCAGGAGTCTTCACAATCACTTTGTTGGCGGGAGTTTGAGCTGGAGTCTTTCTTTGTGTGTTGGCTAGAGTATTCCCAATCACTTTGTTGGCAGGAATTTGAGCTGGAGTCTTTCTTTGTGTGTTGGCTGGAGTTTTCCCAATCACTTTGTCTGTGGGAGTTTGAGCTGGAGTCTTCCCTTGTTTATTGGCGGGAGTTTTCCCAGTTACTTTGGCAGGAGTTTGTAAGTTTCTCTTAAAACAAGACGCTCCTGGAGTTTTGGCCTCATAAGCTGAAGCCGTCATAGTCACAAATGGTGGTGCCTTGCCTTCGCCTCTTGCACTTGGAACCAACATGAGATTCCGTGAATCCCCTTTTCCTCCAGCTCTCTGAGGAAGTATTTTGAGTGGGAGGGAATCCAGCATAACATTTTCTTCAGGTAACTTCTTAATTTTAGCCTATAAGAAAAATTAACAAAATTATTTTTTAAATTTTATAATTATGTATTTTAAATGTTTATCAATAGTTCTTTTTATAATGTGTGACAACAATAGATGGATATACCATGTTATTGACTGGGGTTAAGAAAGCCACCTTCTGGACTTGAGCGATTTGTTTAGCACGAGCCCTGGTGACACGGCCGAGCACCCTGGTGGCGATATCCTCTTGTAGTCTGTCTTCTGCTTTGCTCCTGTGCAACACACATTTACTATCATAATATTGTTTTCTACTGTAGATCATTAACAATTTAAAAAGAAACAAATGCTACAATAAAGTGTGTTTTTTTAGTGTTTTTAGCCAAACAATTCCTACTCCAATATCCCTAAGGTAAGTGTGCTGGGTATGCCATTTAATTATAGCAGTCCGAGCATTCAAATAATTGAGTTTGAGTTTTAGTAACTGTTTGAGCTCTAAATGAAAGTCTTACAAAACTAGAGTGGTTCAACATTTAAAAACTCAACAAAGCTTCAGTGAATAATAGGAACATTGTGTTTCCTCAATATTTTCCTGTTCTTTAAGTATAAATGGATGCACAACTTCTGTTCTTGGTCAATTTAGCCTGTAATTATAATTACAATACTTTCCAATAATTTTATTTACATTACAGCCACTTACCAGATGCTTTTATTGTAGATGATTGGTATTGATTTCCCTTTTGTATGTTTCTTTCCTTAGGATACCTAAATATTTGGTAGGTGAAAACCCAATACAGTAGGCCCTACCACACCCGACCTATGAACATGTTTCTTCGGCATATAAGACCATTCTGCTCTGGTGCTTGTTTGTACTTGTTTGGGATTTATTGCTATTTCATAGTTTCCGTGTCACAATGGGCAATCAGAGGCTGACGATTGTCTTATGCAGTTATCCAGGTGTTTTTCCTGTCTTTTTAAAATCATAATCATAATATTTCATGTTTTTTTACTTGTTTTTTGTGACTAAGAAAAGGTTTTTTTTGCTCTCTTTACTGCCGGACCTTTGTGTTTTCTGACCATTTACTAGGCCAGTGAGTGATGGATAATCGGAAGACCACTGTATTAATAATATTTTAGAAAACTGAACGATTGATGGAATACTATTGCAATAAAAATGTAAAAAAAAAAAAAAAGCAATAGCCTTATCAATTTGAAGACTTGTAAATAACAGGTTTGTTTCAACCTTGGAATCAGTCAGTGCCTGGGAAATAATTATGTGATTAAACACATTAAAAAACAAGTTCTTATATATTTTAAATTATTTTCAATGTTAAATCTGGGGGGAATGTCCACTTAACAACGCAACTGCCTTAGCAACAATTACCTGTATTAAACCTTGAATATTATCATTCTATAGTGCTTAAATGTGTAAATCTGATGTATTAACAGATAGCAACTTTCATCAGCTTATTATGTAATCTGAGTTTAATTTTAGTCCTTTTTGGTTTGTTTTGCTTGATTTTTCATTTTTTGTATTTTTAACTAGCCTATATCAAAATCAACATACATCAAACACAAAATTAAATACAACAAACTACATAACAAAAAGAATTTAGGTTTTAAAAAAAACCTATGTGAACACAATTAACATTGGTAAATTTAAATGTTTTTGTAATGGCTGTAACTTTCTGGTTATTACAGTAGTAAAAATAAAGAAAGAAATTAAAACACTGGCATGCAAACAATTTTTAAGCCTGGACACAGTTACTTCTGGTGTTTCCCGCAAATCTGCTAATACTAATGATACGTAAATCTGGCTTAGCCTATACTTCCAAATAACCTTTCTTGACGTCCAAGATGAAGCCGCCATCCATCACTACAGCTAATTGTTGACTGACCGTTGATAGCATAACTAGGAGGGGTGTATTGCTTGCCGAGGATGAGAGTGTGGGGGTGAAATGTCCAAGCATCACATGTATATTTAACACATCATAGCATTCGAGGGTTAAAGAACCAAGGTATATGGCTGAAAGAACTGATTATTGAAGATTCAATAACGTGTACCATGTGCACTTACCTGGCCTGATAAGATCTCTTCAGAGCAACAGGAGAGGTTGCCACGGTTATTTTCGCCGCCTGCCAATTACAGATTACAAAATAAATAATACACAAAGCAAGATAATGGTTGCAACAGAGAATTAAAAAAATAATTTGGCGACCAAAAATTTGGCGCAGATTAATTCTACATTAAAATAGCCTATGAAACAAAAAAAAGTGTAATATTTAAGAATCAATCATTCAATCAATCTGGCCCACGGCCGGCTCTCCCTTCTGACCCAAAGACGCCTAAAATACCTACCTAAATGATTAAAGCTACCGAATTATTAAAAAGCAGACTCGTTCAGACTCCTAGTCTCAAGTGATTGTACACGGACTTAAAATGGGTTGTATTTTGGCTGGCAGGATACATTTGTTTCTATGTAAAAAAAAGTGATTAATACACAAACAATATTAGTGGGAAAGCCTGCAATTATATTACATTAAAAATAAATCCCACCACATAAACATTAATTTCTACCCCAATTGTATCCCAACCATCAACTCTAAGGACTAAGTTTCAACAATGATCAACTAACCAATTTTCATAAGAAATTAATATTAACGTATCAGCAGGTCCTCAGGATTACATTAGTAAAATATCCCAATAGTGATTGTACAGGTGGTGGAATTATGATACAAGCCATATCCAGATCATACAATTGGCAACACTGAACGAGGCAGCACTGGGGTAGTGCGGCTGAGTCACGACTAACGAAAAAACAACTTTAAAAAGGCTCCTTGCAGATTTAGATAAAAAGGTAAAAATCGGAACTTACAAAGTGTTGTAATATAGGTGGCCCCCAAAATGGTTTGATATGGCAAACAAAATTAATTGCCTACTGCTCGCAGTAACAGACCAAAAATTTCTAATGTAGGCTGTCAGATAAAAATTGCTGTAGTCTATTTTTTATTTTATTTTCATGTACTCATCTTGACCAATGAAATTCCCAACTTTTTCCCTGATTTTCTTTGATTATTTCCTAAAATGCCCAACTCAAAAGTATGTCACGCCCTTGTACTTCGCCGAGCCCCTCCAGCCCCCATTTTTTATTAATCCTTTTTATGAATAGTACTTAAAATTTTAATTAACCTTTTTTTTATTAAAATAGTCTACTAGGAATATTACACAGCTACAAACAAAAAAAGACAGTTTGAATCACATTGTAATTTACTGATTATTATAATTCATATTTTGAGAAAATTAACATTCTCCCATTTTTTTTATTTACCAAATTCCCAAATTATTCCCGTTTTCCCCCAACCACTTCAAATTCCCGGCTAATTTCAGTTTTCCCTGATGGTAGAACATCCTGCTTACATAAATGATGAAAGAGCTGTCACATTCTTAGCGCACAAAACCTGAAATAAGCTTTGCACTCTTTGCATACAAATCTGGAATAAGTGTGCCACTAAAAGGGTTAATGTGGTTCAAGTCCTACCTTAAAGTTGAATTTGTGGTTTTTTGGTGCGAGTGAACGCTGCTTGCCCACTTTGCTCCCTGCATGATTGTGCGGTTTCGAGGGTGGAGCAGGCGAATAAATTCTATGTTGGACCACTCCTGTCTTGAATATAGGTTTTTTTAGTTGGTTCATTATTATTTTTTTCTGCTCCTTCTCCTCTTTCCATTTCTGCAACGCCAGCCGTCGCCTGTCTATGGCATCAACTACTGGTACTGCCACTGTGTAAGTTAATTATTATGCACATTTAAAAACAATTTGTTACATCTATGAGGTGTTGATGGTTATCAGGATAGATTACAGATACAAAGTTTGAAAGAACAGATTTCACTTTTGAAAGATTAAATTTCCCTTTGAAGTTTTTTCAAAAATGTTTGTTTAAGGTGATACCTTTAATTTGTTGATAATGTAAAACTGTCCTTTATTACTAGGGGAATACTAGTACAGTAAAACCTTGGATTGCGAGTAACTTGGTCTGCGAGTGTTTTGTAAGACGAGCAAAAATTTTCAATAAATTTTAACTTGATAAACGAGCAATATCTTGCAATACGAGCAGTCTCATTGGATAGGTTCTTTGTTAAAGTCGCACAAAAAGAAAAATATTTGAGTGAGCCAACATATAGCAGTGATTCCGTTAGTGACAGTGGAAGTCGTCCTAAACAATAACCCTCCTCCTCCTCTCCTCTCTCTCGTCCACCTCACACCAGCCACCATTAAATTTAATAAATAAATTTGATTACAGTACAGTTACATTTAAATAACAAAAATAAAAAAAGTATTAATCATTCTTAGATTAAATATTTTTGGGTTGTGGGACGAATCATCTGAGTTTCCATTATTTCTTATGGGGGAAACTCACTTTGATATATGAGTGCTTTGTATTACGAACACGTTTATGAAACGAATTATGCTC
Source organism: Timema genevievae (assembly GCA_902155825.1). Lineage (NCBI taxonomy): Eukaryota > Metazoa > Arthropoda > Insecta > Phasmatodea > Timematidae > Timema > Timema genevievae. The sequence continues at coordinate 303,521 of CABFWO010000215.1, read as the reverse complement.
GCAATCCAAGGTTTTACTGTACTACACAAGAAACAAAAGATTTTTAAAAAAAGTTTGTCTGGACCAAACCTTTTAATAAACATGGTACAATTGCAAGATATAAGGTTTAAATGTCACAACACAGTTTGCCGTTCATCTCTTTACTAAAGTTAAATCAAGTCCTCACTACTTAGTGTGGATTCACATTCGCCGAAAAACTAGCACAGAACATAAACATGATCATGTGGCAAGCTATAAGCCAATCACAAGATTTCCACCTAATCGGCGCGAGCTGTTCCGCTAGACTTAAACTCATCTCTACTTTGTCTGATCTGCCTGAGAGGTTTGGCAGAGGAGAACCATTCAAATCTCAGAACCAATCATCTCAAATAAGTTTACATGCGCATTTGACAACGTGTGTGCTCTACAGCCACAAGTAAGCAGACAGCTTCAATGATTGGCCTTTGTGAGGAGATTCGAAATAACCCGTTAGTGTATAGCGTGTGTATCGATGTATTGAATAGTGCCACATCACAGTGTTATAATTTCAAAACATTCATCGGGATAATTATCTAAAATATATGTTTATCAACTAGAAAATAAACATGTTAATCAGCTGTTTAAAGTTAGCGTTGCAATGCATCACGGGTCAACATACAGTGTGCGAGTTGCTGCGCCACTCTGGCAGATTCTGCTTTCTATTTTCGGTGAACGTATTCTGCTTCCTATTTTCGATGAATGTGTGAATCAAGCTTTAGACTATGTTAATGACATCACATGGCATGAAATATTTTAGTAAGACTATAAAAACTTATGAAAGTTTGTTATAGAATCATTTAATAATGGACTTGGTATGATGTATAGCCTTGTTTTTTTTATAATTACACGAAAGCAATCTAATTGCAATTGGCATTATATATCCTATGTGCAGCATAGCGTAGATACTCATCACATTATTATTAGCTTTTACAATTAATATAAGTTACTTTTTAATTTAAGCTTCTAAGGTTTCATCGATAAATGATCAATTTAGACACAACATGTATGTGGAAGTAAGAGTAGGCCTTTAAGAGTTTCCAGAAAAAACCCATTAAAATCCAATAAGGCCTGATTTTTTCTAAGTTTTTTTAAAAAAATAAAAAGAACCTGTAGACCAGTGGTTTCCAAACTTTTTTTTATCTTGATAAATCATCAAATTTCCATACTACCCCAAACCCCCACAATATTTTCCAGGGATGATTGTAAACAAATCTTAAAAAGTTTTGTTGTCTAGCCATTTCTTTACTTTATAACTTACAAAAATCAATGTAACACTAGCAACAAAATTTGTATAACTCATACGGGTAGCAACTAGCGCGTTAGCCAACTAAGCCACCGAGGCGGGTAGCCTGCTTTTAAAAAGAATCTGAAATGTGATTCGCTTAGTAAGCTCGCTTTTCGATTTTGTTCTTAACAACAAATATTTTGTATCGAAAACATATGTGAATGAAACATTTAAACCATTAAAGCCATTTTTAAGTAGTAATCTGATACTGTTTTTGAAAAATGAGCTTTATGAGATCAAGTATTTTAAATAGAAATAACACTTAAAACACGCCAGTCAATAAGGGTGATTCTCAATTATCTGGTAGAAAATAAAATAATAACAAGGACCGCGAAGCGAGTATTTACTCGAGTGTCTATAAGAAGCAATACTAAATCCATAGCTTGAGTAGCTGAGATTGACATCTCAATCACCAATATTTTTGAGATCAAGTCACTGGGGGTAATGGTGATCAAATGGTATCGGTGAAAAATTACAGTCGGTGATTTATTGCCCATCTCTACCTGATACCATTCCATTGGTTCAGAGTAACTATGCATGTTTTATACTTGGAAGTGCGTATAACCCGAACGGGTAGTAAGACGCGGTGCTAATAATAATAATAATAATATACTTGGAATATTGTAATGTATGGCTGATATTAATATTTTTGATATATTAACAAAGAAATGGCCAAGAACGGGACGGATGAAGTGTACTACACCCCCTTTTTGTAAGGTTTTCCTAAAGAGTAAAAATTGTGAGAATCTTATATTGAAAATGGAATGAAACTGTTGTGATACATATCAAAAATACATCAGTAGAATGTTTGAAAGTTTCTAGGCTGCCAAATCATAAAATCAAATTTAAGAAAACCAATCATGCCTAGAGCAGATGATGATGATGAGTTTAATTAACGTTGTTTATTGAGTGAACCCACAGTTGAAGTATTTTAAAGGCCACTGTTTCAATATCGAATTAAACCACTAGTTAACTAAGCTGAGGTTTAATATAACCCCGAGTTAAAACTTCAGGTTAACGTAGTTTACTGTTTGAATGGCTTTTTATGTGGAGGTTAGTTGACTTGGAGTTAATTTGTTGAATGCAGAGGTTGGTAGTATATTTTTACTCCAATATCACCTGAACAAAAATATTTGTTAGTGGAAATAAGAATAAATGAATGCTGAAATGCGTTTATATTCACTATATAATTTATTTTTAAATACATTTGCGAGTCTTTTGAATGTTTCAGACATATTTTACTAATATATTATATACTAGTATCGCCTCCAAAAGTTATTACATTCTTTTTAAATCTAGTTGATGATTTATTTTATCCTACTTAAGAATAAACTAGAGTGTTTAAAAAAGGGGTGAGGAGGGTGCGTAAAAACCAATACATATGACACTTTTTTTATACAGCTAGTAAATAAATAATTTAACAGCATACTTCTATTCACAAGGATACGGAGAATCGATTTAAGCTAAAACCAAAATTAATAAAAATATTTGTTATGATAAACAATTAAATCAAAACTCATCTAAACCACGGGGTATTGCCATATCGCTGAGCTGGATCCTAATATTTCAAGAAAAACGTGTTAATTATGCTTGAAATATTAAGTTTTGACAGTTTGGAATAGTTTTTAAGATAATAAAAAGGATTAATAATTGCATATTTTAATATTTTAATAGCCCGGTAACCCAATAATTTAAACCTAAAAAACTTAGATTAAAATTTCGAACATCAGTTTAATATTTACGTTTCTTTGTGATTTTGGTGAGTTGATTAAAGTATGTAGATATAAAAAGGTTTTCAAATAATTATAATATGAGTAAGGTATCATTGGATTCTCCGTATCCTTGTGAGGGAAATGATTACATTATATAATAACTTATTACATGCTATTTTTTATAAATAAAAGTGTCTTATATGTAGAGGATTTTATGCACCATCACCTTATAGGTTACCACAGCTGTTTGTGAATTTTTTTTTCAACGACTGAGCCCAGGTTTTTAGTGAAACTTTAACTAGTATGGGCAATGTAATAGAACTGGACCTTGGCCTTTATGAAGTGTTAGAAAAAGGAAGTAAAGAATCAAGTAAAATTTGTTTTTCTACTGAATTCATTATTTTATTGGTTAGTGTTGATTTGTTTAAGCCATTAGGCCTACTTGATTTATTTTTAAATAAGCACCAGACCTCCATAGCTGGATGTGAATTTTTTCTCCTCAATAACTGGGTTAGGTTTCAAGTGAAATGTTAATTATGATACCACAGTATACCTATTTAATACAACTAGGTATAGGCCTTTATGAAAAACATTGTCAATTCTCTCGAAAAACTATTACACTACTAGTAGAGTAAAACTAGTACTGAAAAAAGGGAAATATGTTACACTACAGAGCATAGGCGTTGACAATTAATTGCAAGGAGGTCCTACATAGCCACAAAGGTTTTAGTTTTTAAACTCTGTGCTACCACAACTGTGTGTGAATAATTAGGGACTTAATACAAATATGCCTAGACCTTTATGAATTACTCGAAAAAGGAATAATTAAATATGCGAGTAAAAGTTGTTTTTCCACATAACTATGCAATATTTAAATAAATAAAGCATTGTAAAGGCCCACTTTTCAATTGATATAACTGGCTGCCAAAATATTAGTTAGGCCTATTTATATTCCTTTGGCTAAACTATTCAATCATCAAAGCATCTTGCATTAATATTTGGTTTAATACTAACGATCACCATAAGTCTATATATTTTTCATTTAGGTACGGTATTCATTTTTTAACTCCAATAGCTAGGTTCTCATTTGTTATCTTTTAAAACTATCTCCAATAATCTTTTAATCTAGCTCAACAAATTCTTCAAAATAATTATTAGTTCTTGTTCATAATGTAGGATTTTTACGTTGGTTAAAACACTCTAGCATATCATAAATATCTTAATCGGAATCAAATAGCATCATTAAACTTTATCTTAACGAAATCCAACAACACATTTTGGAATGTTTTGAGCAGTCAGCTGACAAAGGGGTGGCCATGTTGTTTTCTACGGTGATTAACTTGAGGTTTACTCACTAACCTCTACACCTTCTTCGAGTTAGTGAAACCTGAAGTTTATGCTCAGGTTATGTGATAACCTAACATTGAAACAGGTAATAAACATCTTAAGCTGAGGTTATAATTTAACCTCGACAAAACCTGACATTGAAACAGTGGCCCTAAGAGTCATTATCCTGTAGTGCAAAGAGCTTAAGCTGTTTTTAATTCATAAATAATTTTGACCAGGTGATATGTGGGTGAAAAGGTATTTGTAATTTTGTAGCAACTGATATGATAATTGGAGCATAATGAGTATACATACCGTACTTGTTTTGTTTTTTGTATACTATTGTTTATTTGTAATTTTACTATCATTGGGGTGATTGCATCTAAAATAATGTGGCCGGGTGAGTATAAAATAATTTATACCCTGCAATAGAGCTTACTTTCCTAAATGTATGTAACAAGTTAGTGAATGAACCACGCCTACATTAGGATGTTTATATGTATACGAACCGATTTTGGCTTTTATAAAAAAAAATCTGAATAAATAACTAGCTAATGTTTGAAAGTTTCGAGGCTGCCAAATCATAAAATCAAATTTAAGAAACCCAATTACGCCTATGGAAATGTATATTTTCAGGATGTGTTATCACTTAAACAATAGGCCTACCTTGTGCTGGCTCGTCTATTTCTTCCAATGTCGGGGTCAAATGAGGTGAGATTATTTCCTCGCTTAGGTCTCGTCTACTCTCAAAGTCTTTATTCCGTCTATCCCTACGGTCAGTAGACATTTTATGAGCACGCAAAACTCTCTTGGCGTCGTTATTTCCAAAAAGTATTGATCTTTTTTTGTATGATCCCCTAAACGAAGACTTTAAAACTGGCTCATATTCCATTGTTATGAAATTCTATACGTAAATTCTGGCTCTAAAATACAATGAAAACTATCGACATGAAAGCATATTCACAAATACGTTAGGGATGCTAAGAATTTCAAACAATATAGGCAATAGGCTTACTAAACATTCATTGGAGGGAATACAAAGATTTGCACTGATTGGCTGAACTATAATATAGATCATAAGTACAAAGAAATCTAACTACATTTACAAAAAAAATAGATAATACAAGATCATTGTGACGTAGTTTCAAGGTACATATACTTACATGTTTCCTTTGCCTAGGTTAATATTTTCTTTAAAATTAAATGGGAAAATCATTTTGAGATACTCAAGAATGCACTCAGGAATACATATACTAATTATGATGAGGATGATGATGATGATGATGATGATGAGTGTAACTAACGTTGTTTATTGAGTGAACCCACAGTTGAAGTATTTTGAGAGTCATTATCCTGTCGTGCAAAGAGCTAAGGTGGTTTTTAATTTAGAAAAAAAAAGCCATTAATTAATACTTTAAGTACTAAGTTTAAATATGTATCATTGTATTTTATTGTGAGGCTTGTTATATCGATGGATTACGAATAACTATTGTCAAATAATGTCTAACGTTTAACACACAATTCATAAGAAAAATATATCAGTTTGTAACTAAACGTAGTGGATAACGTTTTACAAATCGATTGTCTTTTATTGATAGAAAATGGTCTAACCTTTTTCCCTACTTGATAATGTCTTTGAAAATACTTCAATAAAGAGTTCATCCAAAAACCAATACTAATTCAACTGTACGTTTAGAAATTTGAATTTAACCACACTTAAGTTTTGTTTTTAAACCAAATCCGAATTTAATTTTGTTCTGATTTTATTATGAATATTATAGAGGTCCTACTTCTCAAAAGGTGACTATTATCTTGTAATGTTAGTTTCAGAAACCATATGATTGTCACTATCCCCAAAGTCCCGTGTGCTTAACGTGTTAGGATGAGCATTTGGGATGGATTGGTAGTGGTTGCTTAATCCGGTTTATTGAAATAGATTAATAAAGCTAATAGTGTATAATGTGATTTAGGATTTAGACTTAATTGATAGTTTGGACAAATGTACTCGTTCTGTCAATGTCTCTACTCAGCAGTCTGCGTCCTGACTTATCGACCTAGTCTGAATACTCAACTGCTGAGTCAGAAAAGTTGGAAGTGTGAGCTCACTAGACTTATGTCATACTTGCATGCTCTAGAATCTAGATTGACCAATTCTGCAAGTTATGATATAATATTAAAATCTCGATGACTATAATGAAGTAGGCACTAGCTCGAAACATGATTACATCGTATATGGTTTCAGAAACCAAATTATATGGAGAGTTTGATAGCTATAGTGAAATAAGGTAGTGTTAAAAATAATTACATTTGTTTGAGTCACAAAATTGTGGTAACCTTACTTTCAAACGATCATTTACGTTCTACTAGGCTTGTCGGAAGTATTACCGGCACTATATTACAATATACCTAAAGTTGGCTATTAGCTTATGATTTGATAAACAATGTAATAGTGAAAGTTTGATAGGTAAGTATAATGAAATCAGGTAGCTAACAACTTGATTGTATTTGTTTGAATGACATACCAGGTATACTATGTAGAAATCTTACGTTCAAATGATCGTTTAGGTTAAAACATTATTACTAAATTAGTATACAACATCTTATTTGATGAAACAAGTCATGAGTGTTGAACTTAATTTTGTTCTTCCAACCTTTTTTTAACACATTTATTTCATATTTTTATTAATAATACATTGATTTATCTAATTATTCATACAAACTAACGAATTATGTCAAAATGCCAAACTACCTTGTTTGCGTGTAAGAAAGAAAAAAATAGCATAAAGTTTCATTCTCTCTTATACAATGGTGTGCATATATTGATAGCTCCAAAATTTCAGCCACAGATGTCTTTCCATTTATATTTTAGAGATCAATTATTAGTGCATTAGATACACAAAGCTATATGGAAGACAAAGTTATTAAAATTAGGTCATGATCAGAGTCTATACGCGTCTGACTACTCTTTAGGTAGAGTGATCATATATTGAAGCCAAATAGCGTTAGTGTCGTTGCGGAATAACGCGCGCAATTTAAATTTTGAAGAAAAGTTGAACCTCCAAGCTTAAATTTTACCGTTAGACAATAATTATTTTATCCCAAATGTGATAACTAGTTAATAAAAAGAATATCTCACAACAAATGATAACATTCAAATTACAATTTATCATTTGCACATCGATGTAAGATCATTTAAATTTGAAATACTTTGTTATAAATCACATGCTAATTATTTGTTTGGTAAAATTTTATCATAAACATGGCTATAAATTATTATTTAAAAAAGTGTTGACGAGTGAAGGTACTAAGGCATCAATCAGTCTTACCATCTAGCTAATAACATCCAAGGGTATTTTTGATTTAATCCTTATAAGTAGTATTTAGGGTAATTTATCTGAATACGAAAATTAAAGTCTTTCCTTAATAAAGGGATAAGGCAGAATGCAAGAATGATACAAGCAAACGTGAAGAGTGAATGAGACGTGTAATTTTTGAGTGAATTAAAAAATATATTAATTTACATTCGAAAGTGTGAGTGGTGTTAACTAGCTATCTTAGAGGGTAAGTTCTTGCAGAAGGCTCAATAACACTTATCTTTTTACTCATTTCATTCTTGCAAACAGTCTAAAGTTCCAATATCGTTTTATTATTTAAAATGGTCCCAGGTTTGTTTCCAGCCTTCAAGTAGACATTTTTCAAATAATATATTTGACTTAAGTGCCAAGACAATTATTGATAGTATCATCCCTAAATATTATTTAATTAAATTACTGTAGTAATATTACTTGCAGCAACATATCGATTGTTACTACCAAGCTATAGTGCAGTTATACTAAGAAAGTTTAACATGTCGGGATATGAGCAGTTTCACTCCTCTATAAATAATTTAATACTTTTGTGGCAAGTGCCATTAAAAAACTAAACAAATAGTGTTACTTTTTTAATGTGATATTGTCAAATACACCAAACATATTGATGTACGGATTAATTTTGTAATTAAAGGAGAAGCTCAGAACCGGACAGTTCTAGCTAAAATAGTCGCCATCGCAATTCGTGTCAGCTGACTCACTCACCAAGGCTGTGGACCGAGATACACTTTTGAATTTTACTAAAGAGGATGGACTCATATTTCAAATAAGGAGTGTGTTGGAATTAATTTATATGTTTAGTATCCACAACAAATTCTTATTCCTATGTCGCCATGTTATGCACTAATCATAAAATATTAAAAAAATGTAGCTTGATCAATATTGTGAACTTAAAAGTTAGTATCGTCACTTGTTTATTAGGACCTGTTGATTGTACGAACAATAAAAAAATAATAAAAAATAATGCTATTATCTTGCCGCAGCCGGGAAAAAGACAATCCATTTGCTAAGCCAATTAACACACATTGTTGCGGGGCTATTATTCAAAGAGGTGTGTTTATTTTAAGTGTTCTTTATACTTGTTATATGCTCATATAACTCAATTTTTCCTCTCAAATTCTCTTGAACTCATCGCATTGTTGTACTTTAAAAGAAAATAAACAAGTTCTGCAACACAGCTTTTTTACTCTTACAAATATGGCAACCCTGTAATTTTAGTTCAAGATTAACAGCTGATTATTGCATTTTACTGCGAATACTTGATATATGGTACGTTAAAAGAACTCTGAAATACGTAAATACATATTCTTAATAGCATAGATTAATAGATAAGATCATAGCGAAACTTTCGCTATGGGACAATCAAAATTTATAACAATTTTCGAGTGGTTGTTTTTAGTGACTCAAATTTGACAATACTAACTGCTATAAATCCTGAGTAGCTACAGTATGCATTTTTCCTGAGGGTATACAATTTGCCCAAAAATATGGCCAAGCTGTCGGGGATTTATTTATAAAACCAATCTTTAAAAAAAACACGTATCAATGCCTACTGCCTAGTAGGCCTACAAACTACAAGGTTATGTAGTGAAAATGATCATTGCTGGCAGCTGATTGGCTAATTAACTGTGCACTTTTTTAAACAAAACTAGATAAATATAAAATATTAGCGACATCATACTGTAACTTTTTTTTATTGGAAAACGTAAATGTTAAGCTCACAAGACAAAATATTTTTTGTTTTAAACAAAACTAGATAAATATAAAATATTAGCGACATCATACTGTAACCTTTTTTTATTGGAAAACGTAAATGTTAAGCTCACAAGACAAAATATTTTTTGTTCAAAGCTTAACCCTTAAGACCCTTTATGGGGTTCAGTTACATTAAATTGACAATATAGGCTAATAATGCTCCATTGCAATAAAAACTTATAAGTGTAATAAGCTCTGTGCTTTGAGGTTATTTGGACAAACGGGAGTGATGCCTAAGCGCCTTATAATATTATAATACACTTTTTTTAAACTTATGATACCAAATAATTAAGAATTTAATACTATCATTATACTCACAAGGAAATGATGAATCCAATGATCATATTATAACCTAATTAGGTATATTTATTTGAAATTATTTTATTTTTACAATATTTGGACAACTGAATAAAACATAATTCCAAACGTAAACATTACTGACCAACATGATTTATGGAATGCTAGCAAGGTTATATCAAGTCAGCTGAGCAATTAGGCCTACTGTAATGAAGGTTAGGTTAAGCAAGGTTGCAAAGGAACCTTTTAATATATTTGTACATTATTTAGCGATAAAATATTATTACTTTATTTTAATATCTGACTTTCTGGTGGGTGTGTCCACTAAGATCTTGACAACCTTTTCTGTTGCGTCCTAATTGATCTTGTGTAAGATTGCTGTATTTAAAATTGTTAGTGGATGTGCAAGATTTTTTTTATCAGAAATTATCATAAATCATTTAACAATAAATTCATCTGCTGGGAAAGAGAGTGAAGTGTGCTCGCTGCAGAAGATTATTGCTTATTAATTGGCTCTAGTATAGGCTATGTAAATTTTTGGTCTGACATTTTTACAGTTTTTTCAATGATATTTCTTCCTACATCACTTAAGTGAGTTTGGTTTGGAATTGTTCAGTGCAACCGGGTTTTTTAATCTTAAATTTAGTATCATTGGATTCCCCACATTTTTCTGAGAGTAGTGCTAGTATACATTTGGTGATTTTTAGGTTTTTTAGAGAAAAAAAATTGGCCTAAAAGGTACAGTTCTTGGGTTTCGTCCCTGGACAAACTTTTAGCTAACTTTGTATATATTTTCATATATTTTAATTATTTTAGATTAAATTATACCAGAAGTTTAGCACATAATAAAATCTCGCTAATTTAGAGAAGTGCAACATAACAGTTTATTTTACTTGTTTTAAGCATTTCCAAAATTGTTAACATTAAAGGTTAAATTGCTTACCTTTGAGTGATGATCAAGGGTAATATGGAAGGGAGTTGTATGGGATAGGATGTAAGGAGTCTGTTAATATTTTTAATTACTCAACACTAGCTAGGTCTTACTAAAATTAAGACCCATAAAAATCTGCAATTTTTTGAAATGGTATAGTGCTGCCAGTTTTTGATGGAGGCCCGTTTTAAAAACTCGACATACCTACGCAGTCCGGCAAAACTTTAACAGTGACTCAAGTTTGAGCCCTATAGGACTACCCGCCCACCATGAAATAGCATAATTTCTTCTGTTTATCTCTATCTCATCAAGGTCCTTAAAAATATCTCTGTGGTTCGTTATTTGGTAAGAACTGCTTTAGATTGTCCTTCCTGCAGCAGAAACCACATTAATTTGTAGAGGGATGTGCACCCCAATTCCTCTGGAAGCCACTCTCCTGTTCAGTACCTAAAATGATGTGTTAAAGAAATATTAAAATCAAAGACATACCCATAAGCAAACTAGGTCATCAAATTCCTCATCAACTGCTTTCAGCCTATGTCCGGGTCAGTTTAGTAAAATGTTTCCATCTTTCTTTTTCCTTCCAAGATTATTCTCCTCTCACCGGCACACTTTCTCTTATCTGTCTTCTTTTTTTCTTAATCTCCCTTGCTTTCTTTTTCCTACATAGGCCTACTTCATCTCCATAATTATTTTTGGTATTCTTTTCATTTCCATCCTAATTACATGACTATACCATCTCAGTCTTGCTTCCTCTACTATATTACCTACTCTCTGTACCCCCACTCTTACTAGAACAACTTAATTTCTATGTCATCACATTACTTTTTTCTATTTCATAAGAAAAATAGGCCCTACCTTAAAGTGAATACGAGATGAAAACAGGACATTAAAACACCTAATAAATCAACTTAAAGTGATAACTAAAAAAAACACACTAATCGCAAATATCCATGAAAATCATAGAACAAACATCTTAAAAAAATAAAAATATTTTTGATGATTTATTTTTAAAAAAATAAAGAGGAAAGGGCCTAAATTATATTCAAGTTAATAACTTTGAATCTTTTAAAGAACAAAACCAAAAATTGTAGAGGAAAATGTCGTACTGTTTCTTGTTTGCTTACAAAAGTCCATAAGTTTAGCAATAAACACATGGAAATGATAGAAACATTCCAAAATGGATTTCTTCTTATATGAGTTAATGGCCTAACTTACTTCTAGAACATTGACATTCTTAATTTTGACTGGTTATAAACAAGTCCAAGAATAACAATGTAGGCTCATAACTGTCTTAAGATTAAGGTCGCTCGCGCAATATAAGCCAAGTTGCGGTGGTTTTAGCTGCTGCGGCCAGAAAGATATGTTAGCAACCGAGCGTAAGCAGTTTCTGTCAACTGTCAGTCTCGGAATGAACACTGAGCAAGTAGCCATGTAGTACCTCCTCAAAAAGTGAGTTCCAATGAGTGACTGAACAGATTGTACTGGTCGCTGTGTAGTTGACTGCTGGTGGCCCACCCATTGCATTTTGTGTAAACAGCTGGCTACTGCAGCCAAGTGCGCAGCACGCCATAAAACTTCATTCACTCTATTGGCCGCGGCGACAGAACTACCGCGACCTGGCCTATAGTGTGTGGGCGGCCTAATAATTTTGCATATAAGTGGACATATTTTAATTAATGTATTCAGATAGTCAAAATTTCAATCACCTGGTTAATCTATAGCCTTTGTGGATTATCAAAAGTACTTTATGATGTAGTTGGAAATAAATAATAGGATGGATAGAGTACTGTGATAGAGTTCTTACTTAACTCTCCATGATACTGAAGTGCCTCTTGCCTCTAGAAATGACTGTCAAAAAATAAATCCATAGGTACTCAAATGCCTCTTTATTTAAGAGTTCCAATCATTTTATTTAATTGTTGTAAAGATATCTTAAACATGTAAATAAATCGGGACATCTTTACCAACAACAATTTGAGTATGTTTGTTGGATAACACATTACCAAGTCTGTGTGCTTGTTTTCAGATAATTAAAATGGTAGAGAGAACATCACCTGTCCATTCACTTAAGGTGGAATCTGCCCTATTAAAGATGGAACCTGTCCCATTAAAGATGGAACCTCTCCTATTAAAGATGAAACCTGCAGAAATATGTGAAGAACCCAAATTAGATATACATGAAGAGGAAGAGATACAGGTACCATATATTAATGGGTTCTTCAGAGGCGCTTCACTTACTGTGTCCATTAGCATTCAGGACATGATAATAGCAAACTTAGTATTTGATTGTAGGAAGGAAGAGTGTGGAATAGGAAATGATGATAAAGAGAAAAATGCTGCTATAAAATAACAAGTCTGTATCTTTGTAAAGTAAATAATTTTAGCATTTCTTGTCTCATAAATATATAATCTTAATTATTTACTAAAGTCATAATTTAAATAAATGTTATGTGTTCGTACACAAACCACACTTACAAAACTCTCCAACTATTAATAATAAGACTTAGCACCACGTCTTACTACCCGTTCAGGTTATACGCTTAAGTACTAATTACGCTAGTGGGTTAGGAATTGGGAAGATTGAATTTAGAGGAAGTGAACCCACATTTGTTTGGAGGGAGAGTGGGAAATCATTTAGGAAAAACCACCTCCAGTTCACCCGACCCAGATTCAAAACTTGATCTCCCCATCCTCGGCAATCTGGCTTGACACGAAACTAGCGCGTTGGCTAACTATGCCACCGAGGTGGGTTTCCGACTATTGCCACAAGCCCTTGAATTAGTATAATTAATAGAAATACAAACTCAATCGTTCATGGTGATGATTGAAGTATGTTAGCCTTATTACCTTGCCACTTAAGAAAACTTCTTGAAATCTGTTTAGATTTATACAACTTATTATTTCTTATATTTTCAGAAAGCAATGGAGGACACGTCCAAACATTTCTTAGAAGGGAGTGACGATGAAATTTCCTCGAGAGACAGCTATAACACACAGCAGGAGAAAAATTCAAACTCGCTACTTCATGAGCCTGACGTGTGTGTAAATATAATAGTAATTGACCATAATGGTTATTTCTTATGCCCAAAATGTGATAAAACTTACAAGGATTTAGTAAATCTTCAAAAACATTTGGTGAGCCACCAGGCCAGGCAAGTTGTTTGCACAATCTGTGGTAAAGGTTACAAATGCATTTCAAGTCTACAAAATCATCTTGTGCGCATACACCAAGACAAAAGGTCGTTCAAGTGTGATCTTTGTGGTGAAACATATAACGGCAAGTATGATTATAAAAAACATCTGGCATCTCATGGCGGGGAACTTCCTCTTTATTGTGCTCTGTGTGAAAAATTCTTTAAAAAGAAAAGTTCGCTTCGTATTCATTTATCAAGACACACAACCAACCCTCGCTTTTCATGCTCACACTGCCCTATTAAATTTTACACAAAAAAAGATCTCGAACTGCATTCCATGAAACACTCAAAAGACTACATAATCAAATGTGACCATTGTTTGCTATTTTTCAAAGGTAAGAAATCTTTGAATATCCATTTAAAAACTCACGAAGATAAGGTAAAGACTAAAAACCACATTTGTGAAGAGTGCGGAAGGCAGTACAGTAACATGGGTGCGCTCACGAACCATATTAGGAGTCATACTGGCGAGAAACCTTTCATATGTGACTTGTGTGGTTCTTCTTTCCCTACCAAGTGTCACATAAAGAAACACTTATTTTGCCACAGTGGTATTCGTTCACATAAATGCCCACACTGCGACAAAGCGTTTTTCTTGAGTAGCGAGTTAGAATTGCACACGAGGGTTCACTCTGATGTGAGACAGTTTAATTGCAATATTTGTGGTAAAGGGTTGACACAGAGGAGTTCTCTTAAAAAACATCTTGAGCGCCACACGGGAAATAAGCCTCATAAGTGTTTCTGGTGTGGAAAGAATTTCTTCCTCAAGAGTACTTTAAAACAACATGAGCTGGTCCATACAGGTGACAACCCTTACAAATGTAAGAAGTGTGGTGCCAGCTTCAACCACCGCAGAAAACTCTACGCCCATCGCTCAACACATCAATAGAATAATTAGTTAATTTGACTGCAAAAACTGTAGATGTTGAAACTCAAAATGTTAAAAGACATTTCGTAGTGATTTGAACTGATAAAATATTTTAAATAAGCCAAAACCAACTTTCAACAGTAATTTTTTTATAGCTATATTTAGTGGGTGTCAGTGAGTTTTTAGTTTTTACATCTGAGTCCAACTAGAATGAGTTTCTCAGAAAGCTTTTTGAATATTGAAATAAGCTTGAATTATATATATATAAAATAAACTTGCATACAAAAATCAGATGCATATACATATTTAAAGAAAATGTTTTAAAATAAAATAAGACAACTTTGAAATTATAACAGAATTAATAATTTCAGTGTTAAAATAATAAATTTTAAAATACCTTTTTAAATCAATTTGTATGGAGAAACTTAAAGAGAAATGAATTGATATTCAGTTTAATATTTGTTAAGTTATCCTACAGCAGGGGTGGCAACCTTTTAGTAGTGTTGTGCCAAAGTAATATTACAAAGTCGTTCAACGTGCCAACCAACCTAAGGCCACCCAAATTGTTTATATCAATTCAACCAGGGGTCTGAACCTTGATGTCTGAGATGTATATATGGCCCACATGGAAAATAAACATTTTTGGATTATCTGAATAATTTTTTAATTATTAATATTTGAAAATCTAAAATAATGCCTAAATTCCTGTGAATTCAATGTACAAAAACTGCCAATTACTCTGCAGCCATTGGTGCTAAAGAGCTGATCCAGGGATTGTTTTGAATAAGTATGCTAAAAATACATGTTGCCCAAGACATTATGCAAAATTTCAGAATGGGCCTACTGAAGATGGTTTTCCTTAAATGGATTTCCACGCTCCTTCCTCGCAAATATGTGGGTGGATTACCTTTAAAATGCTTCCTTCATCCCAACCTCACTAGAGTAATTATTACGTGAATAACTTGAACAGGTAATAAGGTCGGGCTCATCTAGTCTGGTTTACCGACAGGAAAGTTGCGGTCACTATCCTGGCTGAACACCGAGGGTATCTTCTCCTTAATGGTTTCCCACTTTCTCTTCACCAAAATATGAGTACACTTTCTCTAGATTGTCTCTTCTTCATCCTTACAATGTGATCATTCTGGACGAACAGTAAGGGTTGTGACATAGGTAAAACCTGGTAGAGGCTCATATTTTTTTTTTAACGGTGAGAGATGCTCAAGTCTTAAGTTTATTTTTCGATCTCTTTACCATCTCAAGTGTGACTTTTATCAGTTACAAAGACCCTTCCTGAGAGCGAGGTTACTAAAAAAAAATTTATTTGGACTGAATTTAACTAATATCGCTGATGCAATAAAAATCTGGATAGCCAGTCGTCGGGGTTCTACTGTAGTTATATTTTGATAACATCAACTCATTTTTAATAATACATTTTATTTAACTTTTATGTATTTCAATTGTTTTATAATACATAATGATTACACCCGTAGGAGTCTTATTGTGTAATCTTATAACAAAAGTTATCCTGCCCCACCATCTGAAGAAACATTATAAATTGGTATTAGCACAATATGATAAACATATGTAAATAATTTAAAGCACAATCATTTAGAGGTTGGTCAGAATTCTGGATAAAGGTTAGGTACTAGAGCAAATTTATTACAAGATAATTTGCATAAAATGAATGAAAAAAAATTGTTTGACTAAAGATTACTAAACTGCAAAATTACTAATTGTGTGTTTTTTTAAAACAAGTATAGCAACAAATGAAATAATATACATTCAACTCAACAAATATGCGACACAAACCAAAACAGGACCACAAATTATCCCAAGAAAAATGGGACATTAATATTATTCCACATTTAAAGTAAAATAATAACCCTGTAGTGATTTTATTACATGCATAACAAACTGATAAAAATGTGTTAATAAAATGAAGCAAATCAGTTTTATATATTTAAAAAAGCTAAAGCTACTAATCACTTTTCACTTAGTATTTAGAATACCATTTATTGAAGTCAAGTAAGTATATTTTTAAATATGTACATTACATTTTGTATTAGTTTACTTAACAAGTTAAGTCACATGTTTTACAATTCTTCCCATTGGCACAATAATGTTCATCACTTGGAGCAATTCAATATAAAAGAGTTTTATCAAATTTATTTAAAACAAAATAAAGTAGGTAGCACAACAGATATAGGCTAGATGTATTAATAACATTTAAAATTGAAGGAAAAGTAAAGCAAACAATCTAATATTGGCAATAAAGTTCAAAATATTGTGTATCTACTTGTTTTTTTTTAGCCCCACGTCTTAATATCTGTTTGAGTTATACGCTTATGTACTAGTTATACTAATGATTTTAGGGTCTAGCAAGGTTATATTCAGATAAAGTGTACTCACATTTGTGTGGAGGGAGAGTGGAAAACCATTTTTGAAAAACCACCCTCAGTACACCCGAATGAGATATGAACCTCAATCTCCCTGTCATCGGCAGTCTAGTTTAACATTCTACTTGTTGAAGCCAAAACAAATCGTCATAAGTTTGTTTTTTGTAAGGGTGTCAATCTTAATTCCTTGATTGTGAGCTCTGAAATCCCAGTAAATTAGAGTCCTGGTATTTAAATTAAACATCAATATTCAAACTTTAGTAGGTATCACTTTGACAATTATTAGCTCTTTTGCTTTTTCACTTGAACACCAACAAATTGTAATTTTAATCAACATAATCGTTTTGTTTAAGTATTTTAGCTAATATATACCCTTTTTTTTAAACCCTTTTTCAACCACATTACAGTAAGGTACATAATGTTAAACAAAAAGGAAGCTCAATTGCTAAATGATTATTTATTTTTATCAATTCTTATTATTGGTATAAAGATAAAACAATAAAATGAAAATTGGGTGAAGAAAGATCATCTAAAGAAAGAGGGAAAAAATGTGACATGATATATATATAATTACAACATTTTTAATGTGGGGTTGGGTGCACATAAAAGAAATTGAAATTGTAAATGTTGAAGAATCAAAATCAAGGAAAAAAATCTACACTATAACTAGTTTTTTATTTTAGTGCTAAGTGTTTTATTGCCTAATTGGGCTATCCATAGCTCAAGGATAGAAGGGGGAAATCTAATTCACATAGAGAAAGGATGGAAAAATCACTACTCATAAAAATTTGAGTTAAGACAAATCCACTATTTTATAAATCTGAATCTTAGAAAAAAATATAAGCCTCAGAGGAAATATATATATATAATGAAATAATTTAAAATAGAAATAGTATCTAAATGTTAAATTACTAGTCTAGGGTCTGGTCGTAGAGTTTGTCCTATAATTATATTAATCTTGAACCAGTGTTGGATGAATTTCGATAGAAAAATTGATTTTTTAAGAATTTGAGTTTCAAATCTGATATTTTCTCGAATCCTCAAATATCTATAATAGGGCCCCTCCATGATCAGTCAGATTGTCAGTACGCATCAGTATTTACATCAAGACCATACATGGTCAGTCTTCTTATCATTATTTTTATCAGTCTCGGCTCCTGCCTGCGACAACATGGATGATAAGGAAAAGGCGGGGGCAGTCTATGTTTGCTACTGAGACTGAAGCAAATACTGACAAGCGTACGTACACGGTCAGTACTACTGTCAGTCTCTCCCACCACTTTCAAGACTGATGGACTGATTTTAGACTGATGTGATGTGTATTTTAGTCAGTCCGGCCATCATTCCAACAGTACTGCCCCTAGATGGTCAGTCAGACTGTCAGTATTAATTATTACTTTATTAATACTGACAGTCTGACTGATCGTGTAGGGGCCCCTTAAAGGATGTGAGGGGGTCCCATTTCTAATAAAAACACCACTTCTCTCGGCTGGGATGTGAATCAAGTTTGTCTAGATCTGACAGACACACGAGCTAATTATATATATTCTATTACTACAACTAAGTAGTTTAGTTTTTGCTTACTATTATTATTTTTACAGACTTTAAAAGCAATCGAAGCTTTCAGCACCTGGGACTAAATTTTTTGTGACTCTTTTCACACTAAAGGAATGAATGTCTGTTTCGAATGAAATTTGAACCAGTGTGCTTTAAAAGAGGTGGTTGTTCAGTATTTCTATGCATAAAACCTGAATGACTTTGTTAACAGCATATTATAAACATTCATTTTTGAAATAATGATACACCCAAAGTATACTGTGCATTGTTTATAAAAAGAGTGGAGTGAACATCTATTACAAATATGAAAATATAGTTGAGTACATTGTGATGTAACAAAGTAATATAAATAATTATGTTTAGGCCTTACATACTTCATGAGTTAATCAGGGTTACCACTATTTTATTTAAAATGTCCTTTTTTTTTCCCCTTCAAAAGGAATTACCATTTTTTTCAGGCGACCTAGATTGAAATTTCATTTTAAAATAAATGGTACGGCGCAACCATGCAGACTTTCTCTTTTATCCTAATAAAGACATTTACTAAAAACTTGTTAGATTTTTAAAACAAAATAACATACGTTGTTACAGAAACAAGGAGAAAAGACAAACATCTCTGTCCACTAAAGAGCATTACAAACAATTTCACTTGTCAAAGAGCTACATAAATATATATTAGCCTATAGCTCCAAAACTATCGGTTTGGCAGAGATAGTATGGTGATGTAATGAGGATGAAAAAGGTAATACTCATAAGGAGAATAATAGAGCTTAAGTATGCAGGGGGGGAAAAATGCAAGAGAGAGAGGGGAGGATAAAATAACAGCAAGTGTGCGAGTGAGTGGAAAAGGATGGCGAAAGGAAAAAAAAAGGTAGATTGAGGCATCTTACTAAACCGACCCGGAAACAGTTGACGATGATGATCAATAAGAACCTTAACCGAGAACCCAAAAAATTGATAAATGTTCTTATAAATTCTACTTTATGAAAAATAATCTATTTTCAAAAACACAAATGGATAAGGCCTGCACACTTTGGCTCAATTATAATATAAAAACAAATCGAAGAATAAAGTGATTGGAAAAACAAATTACCGCTCAAGAACCACTAAGAAAATAGTGTAAACACTGTTAATTTTATGTATATATATATATATATATATATATAAATAAAAAGTCATTTATGGGTGAAGAAACAAGAAGAAATTAAGAGAAATTTACTTGTTTCTAGAAAGTAAAACAACTTGAGGGATCCTCTTCGATGGGCGCATGCTCTAATAGCAACCACTCTTGCAGTAGACCAGACTGCAGATGATGGGGAGATCAAGGTTCAAATCTTGGTCGAGTGTACTGAAGATTTTTTTCCAAATTAGTTTTCCACACTCCCTCCAAACAGATAAGGGTACACTTCCTCTAAATATAACCTTCCTAATCCCTAAAATCATTAGCGTAATTATTGCAGAAATAGCCCGCACGGGTAAGACGCTCTGCTAAAGAAAAAAGAATTAAGAGGTTACTAACGTGTTACTATCAAAGCCCACCTAATTTCTTTTCCCAAGATGATTTACATCCTTATCAAATTACATTGTTTTACATGCTTTATAATGTTTTCACATAGAAAAAAAATTTAGTAATTTTCAGGAAACATCAAGGTTAATAAGCTAATTGAACAATGAAATATTATTATGAGGCTAATGGATTACAAAATTTTCCTTGTTCTGTGATGCATGATTTTAATGTTATTCTGTGGAACCAAAGTTTTTTCAAAGTGTGATGGTCATGTCCTTCTAGCCTATTGTACTTTCATGTCTATCATATCCAGCAGTGTGGATTATTTTTTTTGCTTAAATATAATTTAATGTATTCATTTACCAAGAAATGTTATGCAGGTGTTTCTTTTAATAGCATTCCAATTTGAACATCTGTATGCTAAATTATATATATGGGCACATTTGTCGAATTATATTTATATGAAAACTTCAGCACCAGAATTTAATGAAAGAAAATCATTGAAAGGTTCTAAAGCAATGAAAGGGTTACAATATATTTAATCCCTTTAGCATCTGGTCAATTGATCAGTTTATGGGAACTTGCAACCATGCTCAACTCTAATGTTTCATTGCTTTGTTATTTCAAAGGATATCATTTAAAGATGGCACTGCATATCACTATCTATGATAATTCGATTATCTTGTTCCTTAATACAAGAAAGTTCCATAACACATGGTTTCACTAGTAGTGATATTTTGGGAGAAAAAACACAACAAACTAAACCTTATTTAGAAAAAGGTACAGGTGGATAGAAAACATATAAAAGGTAATAAACACAATATGACATTTACATACTTTACATTGTTGCCACTGGACCAAGAGTTAATGGCTGCCTCTTGAAGAAAATCAATCGTTACTGCCCAATCCCCCGACCTATATTTCATTCTATCAGAACTCATCAAGAGGGAGTGTTAAATGCGCAATGCAACTTCCTAAAAATGGAAACCAACGCTTTTATGTTTTTTGGTAAGTTGCACTGCAAGCCAGGGTTGGCTATAGAACTTTAAATCTTGGCATGGCATTCGTGAGTTAGAAGTTGCCGGTGAAAAACTTTCTGCTGATATAGAAGCTGCAAATAAATTTCTGGAAACTTTTAAAATTGAAACCAAAGACCTCGATCCTGAACTTATTTACAACACTGACGAAACTGGTCTTAACTGGTAAGCAATGTCAAGAAAAAAAGTTAGCTTCCAGAAGAGAAAAAACTACTCCAGGACATGAAGTAAGCAAAGATCGTGTCACAATGCTCGTTTGTGCCAACTCTACTGGTAACCGGCGACTACCTTTGCTATCAATTCGAAAATCGAAGAAACCAAGATGCTTTAAAAATGTACAGAATTTGCCAGTGACATACATGCACCAAAAAAGTGCACGGATGACGGTTGAAATTTCTTTTGGAATGGTGGGACAAAACTTTCATACCTGAAGTAAACAAATTTAAAGAAAAAACAGAAAAATCGGGGAAGGTGTTACTCTTAATTGACAATGCACCAACTCATCCATCAATTGAGCTTCTTGAGAAAGAAAACAGAGACTTTAAGTGTATGTTCTTGCCACCAAACGTCACTAGTATGCTGCAGCCCATGGACCAGGGTGTAAATGAGTGCAACAAATGACACTACCAAAGGCAACTGCTTCGTAAGTTACTCTTGGTCGAGGAAGGTGAAAAAAGTGTTCTGGATTTGTACAAGAAAATAAATATGAACGATTACTGTTACATGAGTGCAGAAGCTTGGAATCAAGTTAGAAACTTGACACTAAAACGAGCTTGGAACAGAATAAATGGCACATCAACAAAAGAACAACTTGAATTGAAGAAACAAAAAGAAAATGCTAATGAACTGGAACAGGAAATGAGTGTGGATGAAAGTGTGAACATTGCGAAGGGAATCTCTGGAATACCTGAATGCAATGTTGATGATGTGGAGGAGTGGCTTCTGTGTGACTCAAATGATCAAGGATTCCAGATTATGACAGATGACGAGGTCTTAGAGAGCAGTGTAAATGAACAGCAAGAATATCAAGAGGACGATGGCGAAACTGGTGAAGGGACAGAAGATAAAACAGTTCCTACGCACGGAGCTTTTACGTGTTTTGAAAACGCCTTTGAGTGGATGGAACAGCAACCCGAATGCGAAGGTGTACAACTGCTTGCTATAAAGCGCCTGCGTGATCTTGCGGCATGGAAACGAGTGGCTTCTTCAAAGCAACGTACGCTATTCGAGATATTCCAAGTAAAATATAGTATAGGTATATACATACTACATTGTACAGAATTACTAAAATAAATTTGTATACAATTAATACTGTATTTTAATTTGTTTTTACTGTATTTACATACTTAAATGTAATTTTAATAGTACATTACCTATGTTTGCTTAGTTAGTTTGTATCAATAAAAATTGGGTTTTTACTTTGTCAGACATCGTTTTTTCCTAATTATTCCTGTGCTACATCCAATTATCCGGATTTCCGCACATCCGGATTGGCCTGATCCTCAATTAGTTCGGATAGTTGGAGTTCTACTGTACATCAACAGAATGATTGTGCAATTTCAAATGTTTTGTAATAGTGGGGAAATTTATAGGAATATCTAATGAACTTAATGTGCCTCAATGTTTGGACCTTGTAGGTTCACGTCTTTTCTCCACACTTGCACAGACCGCAACATCAAGCTTCTCTACTGCCTGGGTCGCTCCACTCTTTTCTCCGCACCAATGAGAACAATCCCCCCTATTCTATTGGCCCGCTTGGCAGTCTCTCCCGTTCTTACGCGCCAATGGGATGCTCCCCTTCTTTCCCATTGGACAAGGCCAGGCAGCAGTGGTGGATATAAAGCATAAGGACTTCTCTCACATAATTCAGTGGCTACCAAACCTTGGTATGCCACCTGTCACCTAAGAGCGAATAAATTGTTGATTATTTTAAAGAGCAAATATTGTCTAATAATCCTTTCTCTCCCACCTGCTCCCACCTGCGACCTTCTCATCTACCTTCCCAACCCTCACCCGCGAGACCTGTGTCTAACCACCAACTTCGCCTGGAGACTGAACCTATAGGCGTAACTCAGCCCCCCCCTCCGAAACAAGAGGGATGACAAACTAAAGTTTCAAATATTTCTGCAATAACCTCCACTTTTAATAATGTTTGCCTGAGCATGCAGAGTACCAAGTAAAGTAGCACACAATAAGGTTAAAGGTGCATAAAGACGAGACATTATTTGAAAGTAATTTTATAAATGTTAACATTACTTTACGTACACTTGGCAATAACCCTTATGTTTAGCAATAGTTCAACAAATGTATAATGTAGCAGAGTTATTTAACCCTTTTAGTGCCACGGGACGATTTGATCGGCTCTGCCTACTATCGCTAAAAGTGCCACGATATGATCTGCTCCGCCTACTACCGTTAAAAGTGCCAGAGCCGATGAGGTCGGCTCTCTAGATTTGAGCTAGTTCTCGCTTTATCTAAAAGATAGTGTAGTAGTGTTATATCACTGGAAAGAAAACATTTCACTCTATTATTTTATATAAGGTTGGCAACAAAAATCAACCGTAAATTGTTGTTATTGGAACTGGGAATTTAGTATATTTACAATGGCGGACGGTCACGTACTCAATGTGCTAAGTGCAACACCGGTTTACGTATGAGCTGCATGGAAAACATGTGACTCACATTTATACTGATGTAAATAATTTTGTAAACAGTTGTCAAATGTACGAGTTACATTGTTATGAGTTTAGAAAAATATACTATCTAGATTTTCATGTTATGTCATGTAAATGAAAAAATTTATAAATGTAATATGTATGAAATAAATTGCATTGAGCAAAAACAATTTGTAATAAATAAATAAAATGATAGAATATTAGGAAAATGGCAGAGCACAAATAAAAGTAGAAACACTAACACATATTTACACACACTACGATATTTCGATGCTATTATAGCATCTTCCTTAGGAAGTAGAAGTAATTAGACTAAACAATGTAAGTAAATAGGCATAATGACTTTATAAATCCATATAATATTTTTAAAAATCATTACATTATTCTATATAAAAGTTTTTTTTTGAAAAACGCATTGATTATGTGTAGATCTAAATATCTATTCATGAGGTAAGCAATATAATAAATCTTGTTGTAAGGTAAGCAATAATGGCCCAAAAATATCTAATGTATATCAAATAAAAATTCCTGTAATTCCTATTTTTAATCATATGAATTCAAAAATTTATTTTCTTGTATAAAACTTGATGCACTACAACAAAATAATATTGAAATATATATATATATCATATTTTTTTAAATATGTTAATTAACATTAAATTTGAAAAAAAATATTAAAAATAAATCTAAAATTTAGAAATAAATAATTTTCATTAAATTGTATTAATTTATTAATATTAGAGAACAGTACGTATACAGATTAAAATGATAGAAAAATAAAAATAATCGCTTCATAAATAAAGGTTTGGTGAATTTTCTTGCAAAAACTTACAAAAATGGGGAAATAGCTGTGGCATTCTTTGCACACAAAACCTAACAGGCCTCTGGCACTCTTTGCGCGCGAATTCTGGAATAGGCGTGGCACTAAAAGGGTTCAATAGGAACTTTAATTTTAATACTAGGCATTTAATTCAAATCCCAACAGTCTTGTCATAATAAAATCTTAGGGCCAGTTTCATAGTCAGATTTGTTACGCCTAAAGTGCGAATCGATACTAAATACAGGACGACACCTACCTAGACCAAAATGGAATGGGCCAGTTTCGCATATGAAACTGGCCCATTCCATTCAATTTCAGGTAGGTGACGTCTTGTATTTAGTATAGCGCCGCACTTGAGGCATACTAAATTTGACTATGAAACTGGCCCTTAGTTATAAAGAGGGAGGGAAAGAAAGCCATTTCAACAATTAGTGATGTAACATTATTTTACAGCCATTTCTGGTTTTGTTTAAATGGTTTTTAGATCGGCTTTTTTTTGTTCAAGACGGCCATATTTAGACACAATTAAAATTTATTTTTGTGATTTTATTATTTCTATTATGAACATAGCAATTAACTGGAGAGCTTACTAATAAAAAAAAACCCACACAATATCACCCAGAGCCTCAATCTTATTTACAAATACAATATATTTACAGCATTTCAATAAACAAAATGGCAATTTTTTTTACAGGATATTTTAGAAAATATATACCTTATACATACCAGATCATCTCTAAAATTCTTAGATGCTTACTATAGTAAAGAGAAATAGATCTAGAAATGTTTAAGAAAAAAAGAAAAGAATAATAAGAGCACATTTAGAAGAGGAAATATATATAAATGAAAGTCAATATAGATTAACAGTTTATAACCACATATAAAATAGAAAACAAAGCTGTTGATAAGCTTTCAAAATTAATTATTTAAAAAAATTCACCACAAGCAAGCCATTTTAAATATTGATAAAGAAATAATATATTTTAAGAGTTGAATTGTTTTAATTAAAGACTGTTGCTAAATAGATATGAGATGTGATCTTAATTTTTGATTTCAAATAAAATATTTGATATAATCTCTTTTTGAAAACCTTCTTTTTGCTTTTTGAAGTAAATTATATGTTTCTATCTTATCTTTCCTGTACCTTCTTTTACATATAAACAAATAAAAAATTTAACGATTATTAAACCTAATTTATAAATAGATCTCAATCTGAATTTAAATGTTCAGTGAAAAAAATGGTTGCCTACAGAAAAAAAAAAAAATTCAACACACAATAACTTCATATGATACATATATAATAACAGGATAGCTACACACAATAAAAACTTTAACTTGAACACAAGTGCAATAAGGTGTTCGTCAAAGCATTAAATTTAGATGTCTTCAAAATCCAACTGCATTCAAGGACGAGTCAACATTTTATATTTGTATTGTGAATTATTCGTCTTTCCATGGATTTGCAATATATCTGGTGAACATGCCTTGTGCTTCTGTGGTCTGATAGTCAGAGCTCCCAGATACTGATCCAGAGGTCCCAGGTTCGATCCTCGGCGATTCGAATTTTTCTGTGAAGTAGTGGGTTTGGAACAGGGTTAAACTAAGCCTCGCGAGGGCAAATTAGGAGCTACTTGAATAAAAAAAAATAGCAGCTCTGGTCTATAAAGTTGAGATTAACGGCCAGAGGGTCCGTTATGCCGACCACATGACACCCTCTATCTGCAAAAGTTGGCACTATCTTCGCCAACACACGGGCGGCCACTCGGTCAGTATAACTCGCTTGCGGGCCGATGCCTTGAAGTTATTATATTATTAAAAATAAAATTAATTAAAAGATTTGGTTGAAAGTTTACCTTTGGAATTCTGTAGCCATCCTGAATAGCAACATAATTAAGTTGAACTGCTAATGCACCTTTAGAGCTCATATTTATAAAATATTAATCATATTTTAACAGTTTTATTTACTGTCTAGTCCTTGCTCTTGCAGCACTTGAAAGTTGTAATGTTAAGGGTCTTAACCTACTGTGCTTAAGAAGCTGTAGTAAATTCTACACACACACACACATACACACATTGCTCAAAACACGAATTTACATCATGTTGATGTCAGCTGAAATAATTCAACATCATCATAAGGCATGATCATTATAGTTATAAAATAAGTAACTACAGTATGGAAGTTTCACTTAATATAAATACCAATATGAGACAAAATTGAAAAGTCAATTAAACCAGATATCCATTAACCTAAAGCAAGGAAAGTTTTATTGTTGAAATATATGTGCCAAAATTAAAATTAGATTTAAATTTCCAGAAAGATACACATGCAGTGATTTTTTTAATGACATTTTAATGAACCTGAAATGCTTCCTCGGAAGTTTGGTGTTATAGTTTAAATAAAATGCAAATTAGAGCATGATAGTGAGTGATCATATTGCCATCAACATGACGTCTGAGCGCTAAAAGGAAAGGTCAGCCTGCTAGTTGCCAATTAATGGCTCTATATTAAGGCTTGAGCTCTATCATGGTTGATGACTTATTCACTGTCGTTGGCTCAGCTTCTGGCTCATCCTCAAGGTCAAACTCTCGCTCCCAGTCTTCATCGTTGCTTTCTGGCAGAAAAACAAATCAAGAGATGTATAGGGGACTGAACAAAAACTCTTTTGAGTTGACATTTAATTATTTTTTTTTACAAACATTTATATATTAGGGATAGGACCCTCCAATTCTTAAGAATAGTCAAGATTTGAGGATGTGAGAAAAATTCAGATTTGACCCCCCCCTCCAAAAAAAAATTCAAGTGAAATTGGTTTAAAAACTTGGCTCTTCAGATTTCGACTCACAACACAAATTCTTTTGTTCTAAGATTTGTAATCTTAAAATTGGCTTGATTGATTTTAATGGTTGCCACTATTTTCTTACTACAAAGTTCCCTGTATTTTTCCATATTTTCCAAAGAAATTCCCAATTTTTCAGATGACTTATATAGACGTATAGTGGAATGAAATTTTATTTTTCATAAAAAAAATTAACGAGTGTGAAGTCGAGTAATTGGTGTCTGAATCAATATTATTTTAGCTTGACAGGGATACATATGCAGTCGTTGTACAACCTAATGTATAAAGGGGAGTGTGGGGGGATAATACAGGTGTTCAAATCAGATTGATTAGTTCTTCTGTTCACTTTTTATTCCAAACAAAGAATTACTAAGGTTTAAGAGCCTCACTTAACCCTGATTTTTGTAGGAAGCTCTACCAACATCATTGATTGAAAGTCATTAAAATTGGACATTCTAGAAATATGCCTTATTTGATTTAGGAATGTGCGAAGTCCACTTTTTCAATTCAAATCGAAATTGAATTGAATATATGAAATATTCTCGAAGCCAAATCAAAATTCGAATATTTTGTTAGTGTTTTTACAGTAGAAAAATATATACATTGTTTATTGAACTTTATGTACTGAAATTACTTAGAAAATATTTTATTGTACTTATTGTTATTAATATTTCATTTTAATATAATAAATTAAGTTATATTACAACTTACAATTCAATTACTTGGGATTTTTTCCAAATAAATATTGTTTTATACTATGTATAAATGGCAATAATTGACCATAAATTGAGTATTTCAGCTGCCAATGTTTTAATTGACGAAGCTTCGAGGCCAGAATTTTTTTCGAAGCAAAGTCGACATTAGTTTCGAAGCCGAGTCAAAGCTTCACACACCCCTAATTTGATTTATTAATTATAAAGGTAATCTAAAAATTTATCAAAAACTTCCGATAATACTTTCTTATGAATTACTTTATAGCTTTTCTTTATATAATTAACTAAACAGATTAAGTAAGTAAATACAATTGTATTTTATTTTTCCACCATTATGGCAAAATGTGTTTTTAATGAAATCAGACTACAATGTTTCATCATGCTATTGGAATGAGAACTCACCCTTATCACCGCTGGAAGAGGTTTGGCAACTGCTCCCGTCACCGATAATCACCATGTCCCTCTTTTCTCTGACCTTGAGCTCCCCGGGCGAAGGAGGAGAGGGCTTGGTCATGACTGGCTCTGATTGACTTTTCACCATACGCACATCCATTCCTGACATTACAGTAGCAGCATTGTTAACACCATAATTTTATTTGCATGCTCCAGTGCTAATAGTGACTAAACTAAGCAAAAAAAATTAGAATTAGGTGGAAGCATTTTAAGTAACCCCACGAGCACCGACAACGATTAAATCATGAGGAATATCCAGTCGATATATTAAATGTTAATGAATAAATAGAGTCCTAAGGTTAAATTAAGGGCAATCATTATTAAGTAAAACAATAGCAGCCCAGATTTTTTTTGTGGGAGTTTGTTGCTCCTGCAACTCTAGTGGAATAAATAATATTTACACAAACACATCTGATTTCTCCAAGATTTCACTGTCACATACAGCTTCATCAGGTAGAAAGTGACTCTACACTCTTTTGATATATGAAAATGGTAATTTATTTATCCATTGGCAGCAATGTAAATTGTGAACTATGTTTGTCTTTTAATTGTACCTTCTTCCATACGTAATAAAGTGAATTACTGCCCAATGGCTTGGAAATATATAATATGACAGTGTAGGAACACTATCGGTCTGATATATTCTACCATATTATACAATAATATAGTGTAATGTAAGTGATAAAGACCTTAGCTCAGTCGAGAGCATGTATCTCTGCAGAGCTAAGCGTCCTGGGTTCGGTTCCCGGCGTGGCCAAAAATTTATCATTGGTGAAATATGGGTTCACCCTTTCATAGTGATAAATTAAAGGCAGAGGACTAAATGTTATGCCTGTCCTAGTCTTAAGTTAGATTATAAGCCATTTGAAGCTATTAGGCAAAAATAAACTTATTTATGCATACTTTCATATTATTTTCCCCACTCTTGTTCACGGTTACTCATTACACACAATGTGTTTGTAAATTTAAGTTGTTTGATGTGTATCTGTGTGAACAAAAATAGTGAAGAGCAGATGGATAAATGAACAAATAAGTTTACTTGTTTTTTTCAAGGTCTAACCTATTTATCATTCCGAGTTTACTTTTTTCCTTCATTTATATTTTACGGTATTTTTACACTGTTTTCATATGTATATTTTTATATCTCTATAGGGAAAACCTCTTTTCGCTTTATGAGGTAATTGTATTATATTTGAAAGAAGGTGTAGGGAAGGTGACTAGAAACATGTGTTCGTCCCTTTTATATCCACCTTTCCTATACCTTCTTCCAAATCTAATACAATATGTATATTTTTGTAATTATTCTACCAATCATCATGTGGCACAGCTGCATATAAATGCTACTGGCAATGGATATATACATAATATGGACTTCTCGAATCTTTGAATTTTTAAAGATATTTAATTCGAGGATCTAAAGAAATTTCAGACAAGATGACAGACAGATAAATTTTTTTTGTTGGAATTAGTTTTTAATAATCATAACCCACCTGAAGAATAATGATTATCCTGAAGGTCCACGCCTAGTAAGGGATCATCTACCTCGCCCTTTAGTTTCTTGTCCGCACATTCCTTCTCATACTCTGCAAGGAGCTTAATCTGCTCCTCCTCTGTCAAATCTATGTTTGAGGCAAAGTCCAAGTCTGTAAGGTTTCAAAACTCGCATAGTTATGGTTAAAGCTTGAATAAAAGAAAATCTGGTCAATACTTTATAAAACGTTTGCTCTATATAGGCCATAAAAGGAGGGGATGAGGGAAAGAGGAGCTTAGGAAGAAGGAGGATTCAAATTTTGGATGACTTGAAGGAAAGAAGAAAATTATTGGAGAATGCAGAGGACAGGGCAGATTGGCGGTCTAAGTTCAATGACAAAAGGAATGGACATTTTGTAAGATAGAAATAATAATAATACTATACATTACCTTGGACTTGAAAATTTTCAGCCAGAAACAGAGCCAGGTTTAGCTATGTGAGAGAGTGGTTTAATTTCATTTAGAATTTGGGACACTCAGGGGGGCTAGTAACGGAGAGAGAGAGGGAGCAGGTTACACTCCCTTTTAATCAATGTTGTCCTTCCTATACACGGTATTATTAATAAAAAAAAACATTGATTAAATTAATTAAATTTGGTCATCAATATCACTATATTAAAACTGATATCTAGCTAGTGTTGAGTAAATTTAAGATGGTAATAATAATAGCCCCCTTTCCACCCTGGCCCCAAAAACCCCTATCACCATTATTCCCCCTGGTCATCACAGATTGCGAGTGGTTTAATCTCAGTTTGATGCCTGCCCTGGCATACATTTGTGGATATACCAGTGGAACCATAATGGCCTAACAAACCATTTACATAAAAATTGACAGTTAAAAAAAGGCTCGATATAACATTATTTTAATCTAATGAATAATAGGAAAATGGTAGAGCACAAATAAAAGTAACAACACTGACACATATTTACACACACTTCAATATTTCGATGCTATTGTAGCATCTTCCTCAGGAAGTAGTAATTAGACTGGACAGGATGTTGTCTTCAGTGATGCCAACTTGATTGGTGAGGATGAAAACTTCTCTGGTGGAGTTGAAATTCCCTGAATGATTCTCTATTGCTCTATGGATGGTAGGTGGTGCTGGTGTAGTTTCTGGGTTGAGATTAGCGAATATTTAGGTTAGGTGGTTTTCTAGATTTTGTGATCCATTGATGTGCCAGTTCCCATCTTCTTAACTGAGACATATTACATTGTGTCTTGTGGAATGATTTTAACACCTTGACAGTGTAGCAGTTCTCAAAGTTGAGGTTATGATTGGTGGCGTGTGCTGAAACTGGTTTTTCTGGATTCTTAATTTTAGTGTCATGGCGGTGTCCATTCATTCGCTTACGGAGAGTTTCAGTGGTGAGGCCAACATATTGTGCAGTACATTGTTGGCATTCTAATTGGTAAATTAGGTTACTGGACTCACATGTGTGACTGCCTTTGATGGTATAGGTGGAGTTGGTGATGTTGCTGGAGAAAGTGACTGCTGGATGATGTATTTGGCAGGTTTTGCAAGCTGTTTTGTTGCAAGGTCGAGAGCCTTGTTGTGGTTGAATGAAGGTTGTGTCCTTTTCAGTTTTGAGTTTGGGGTGTACCAGAAGATTTCTAAGTGATGGAGGCTGTTTATACACAAGGAATGGAGGTTTTTTAAGAATATTGTTGGTACGGCTGGATGCTTCCAATATGTGAAAACCCGACGCTAATATTTTGTTTATCTTTTGTAGGCCTGGGTAGTACTTAGTCACTAGAGGTATAGTATCTGGTTTGTCAGGTTTGGGTGATTGTGGAGTTTCAGCTAGTCGAAGTAGGTTATTAATGAGAGGTTTAGGGTATCCTCTCTCTGTGAAGGCTTCTTGAAGGTTTTCAAGGTGGTTTTGAAGACTTTCTGGATCGGAGGAGATGCGATGAGCTCGTATGGCAAGACTGTATGGGATAGATCTTTTAGTGTTGAATGGGTGGCAGCTATCAAAATGCAGATATTGTTGTCTATTAGTGGGTTTAAGATGTACCGAAGTTTTGAAGTGGCCATCCGACAGCCTAATGTCCACATCAAGAAATGTTGCCTGGTCGTGGGATTGATTTGAGGTGAACTTCAAAGCTGAAAAGGAGTTTAAGTTGTTTAAAAAAAGGGTTAGATTGTCTTGGCCAGCTGTCCACACCATGAATATATCATCGATGAAGCGAAGCCAGCAAAGTGGTTTGTTGTTTTGGCGGTCAAGAAATGTTTTTTCCAGTTTACCCATGAACAGATTGGCATATGAAGGTGCCATCCTTGTACCCATCGCCGTGCCTTTCGTTTGAATGAAATTCTGATCCATGAATTGAAAGTTGTTCTTTTCTAGTATAAATTTAGTGAGATCCAGGATAAATGATGTTGTCGGTGTGGTATTGGTCGGACGCTTGTTGAGAAAATGTTCCAATGCAGCCAGGCCATGAACATGAGGGATGTT
>CABFWO010000215.1:246219-267400 GCA_902155825.1 Timema genevievae | reverse complement strand
CCAGTCTAATTACTACTTCCTGAGGAAGATGCTACAATAGCATCGAAATATTGAAGTGTGTGTAAATATGTGTCAGTGTTGTTACTTTTATTTGTGTTCTACCATTTTCCTAATATTCTATCATTTTATTTATCACTAAATGTTTTTGCTCAATGCACTTTTTTCATATATAATCTAATGAATAAGTAATGAAGTTGGATTGTTAAAGTATACAATTTAAAATTTGAATTATAGTGATAGAAACATCTTTCATAATGGTTGCTATTCCAGAAATGGTCCATTAAGTATAACTGTGCTTTTTTATGTAAATGCAATATATTAAATTAATGACTGCATAATTTTTCTATTATTTAAATGTATAAAGGGAATATAATAAATAACTGTTATTAGACAAATATATTCATGTTGAAATTAATTTCTTTTAATCCAGATCAAACAGTTCAAAAATAATCTGTGATGTATGGAAAAAGGTACAGCAAAGTGGGATGGCAACCTTTTCCAAATATAACATAATGTACCTGAAAAAGTCAAAAGGATTTTCTCAAAGAAAAAGAAAATAGGTATTTTTTATTGCCAACATATTTTTTTCCCTGTCGATTAAATTATGCGATGTATTTATAAAATAATAAAAAACTAACTTCTTTGCAGCTCTAGAAGCAGTTTTATTCGCAATATATGCTGATACTCAATTTTTAACCATCTTGTTTATACTATCGCAAATAGCCACATTTATACAGGGTTCTACCTATTATTTAGATGGTTGTGTTTACAGTAACATTAACTCAAATTTGATAATAAAATAATATAATAATTTAAGTGAGCAACATTGTTTTACACAAGATGAAGAGGGGAAAATGCCCAAAAGAAAATATGTAAAGGAGTCAGAGGAATTCCATCAGAATTTGCTGAAAGGGTGTGAAAAAGAAAAAGTAGTTCTGAAGGCAGATAACCGAGAGTGAATCATTAGTTGGCCGAGCAGATACCTTGGTCCCACCGGAAGTTAGACGCGGCTTGTTTCTCTCTCTCCGCCCTTCGTTCCATTGCCTCTTGCCGCGCCTCGTCGTCCTCCAGTAGAGCTTTTCTGAACAGATACCTCTGCCAGAAAAGTGTGTGGGACACCTGCAAAACACCAACATACTCACTGGTACAACTCACCAGTCACAAAGATAGTGTGCAATATAAACATTACAGTATTACCAGGCAATAATAATTATTCTATTTCTATCTCAGTAAATTAATTATTTTATGTAGTCACATACAATTTATTTTTTACTAATACAAAAAGTGTTGGGCAGTATTTATTTTAAATAACATTTTTTAAAGCTTTTACTTAAATTATACTAACAAAAGTAAAAATTCAAATAGATTAAAAAGGTTAATTATAAGGGTTCATTATCAGCATAGGGTAGGAAAATTAAATTCATTACAAATTTAGCTTGGCTATCAACTTTTCTTTGAAGGGGTGGAAGGCTCAACTCCAAAATAAAAACACATAATTTAAACAAGACAGTATGCAATGGGGTGATAAGTTTTGTTCGTCGTCGGCATTGTTGTAAGTGATCTGGTAGTCTAGGGGTAAGGTGTCAGACTTCTGTGCTGGAGGTCCGGGGTTCAATCCTCGGTCCCGGCACAGATTTATCTGATTGCCAAACCTTTCCTTCACCTCTGACAAGAAGTGTATTAATCACAACTTGTGAATGTGTGGAATGCCAGGCCTCCACCGTGGTTCGGATCCCACGTTAAACTGTAGGTCCTCCATTTCATCTCGCAATCGCCCCACCATTACACATTAGTGTAAGTGCGTACAATCCAAATGGGTAGTAAGACGCTGTGCTGATGATGATAATAATAATAATAATAATAATAATAATAATAATAATAATAATAATAATAATAACAACAATAATAATAATTCTTCCTCCTTTCATTTCTTTCATTAGTCTCCTCTCAATTATACACTTTCTGTTATATGCTCTTACCATCTCTTTCTTGACCTCCATTGCGGTCTTTTCCCCACATAATTCACTTTACAGTAAATTATATAAATAAATAACTTATGACTAATGTGAGGTTGGATGTACATATACAAATATTGAAATTGTAAATAATAAGTAGGGACATGCAAAATTCGCATTTGCGATAATGTACATTTTTACACGAATTCTACTATTTTCACACGAATAACACGAATATAAGATTTTTTTCTAAATAAACACAATTTCTTTGTAATTCGGGCAAATATCACGACATGCAATATAATTTTTCAATGTGGTTACACTGGCAATAGCGCTGTATATATATGCTTTATATGGATAGTATCCTTTTATGCTGATTTTAAAGCTATAAAACGGAATCACAGGATATATAAGTATTTTTACGGATTCATACTGTGTTAACATTAAATATCACGATTTCTACTTTTACACATTACAATACTTAAATTTTGATTTTGATAGATCAATTCGTTGTGGTTAGCTTTTAAAAGATTTCATGCTAGGTCCAAGCAAGGAAATTTATATATATGGACCTTGCTACAGGCGGTCATGTTTGGCAAAATTACCTCTTCTTTATTTTTATTCCCTTCTCTTCATTTGATAGTAGTTTAGTCTTCTATGATGATATGTTTCAATGTTATTTTTGTTTGGTCTAAACATAAATTGATAATCCATATTTTGATATTGCTATTTGTAAAACTTGAAGGCAATGATATTGAGATATTGAGTTTGATGTTATGAAGCGTGAAATCTTTTGTGCTTATTTATATTTGATTTTTCTCCAAATATGTTAATAAATTGTTAACTACATAATATGAACAAAAAATGTAGACAGTTTAATACTAGTTTTTTTTAATGAACACTAATTTGACTCGTATTAACGTAAATAATAACATCACTTCCAGCATATAATATTATCGCTTTTTGAGAAAAATAACATCACTTTTCCGCTAAAAATAACCTCACCTTTTGCATGTCTCTAATAATAAGCAATCAAGAATCGAAAAATTAATGTTAACATTTAATTATTAGAGTTAAGAAATAGATTAACTGTGACATCTTTAAACACCCCCAGAAACCCTTTAACCAAGTCCACAGACTGATACTAAGAGGAAAGTAAGTTGTAGTGGTGAGTAATTACCAGTTCAGGAACAAGACGCGAGTACTGCATGTGCAAGTTGGGGTTTGCGGTCATGAGACGAGTGAGGCGTTCAGGGGTGATCTGATCCTCTAAGATTTCTAACCATGCCTCATACTGTTTGCTGATACTTTCCTCGGGGTCCTTCAGGTATGTGTCTGGGTCCAGTATTAACGTATGATGTTTCGCCTGGATGGAAAGACAAAATTACCGTGTAGGACAGTATGATTTAGTTAGTTGAGGTGTGTAAGTACTCACAAAATTTGAATTTGAGTTAAGTTTTAATAATTGTTTGAACTAGACTTAAAAATTTGATAAACTTGAGAAATTTTTGAACAAATTCTTTGGAATTTTTTATTTTATCTAAAAAAAATTGAGTTTGATTAATTTGATTCAATGTTAAGATATTAATTACTTCTTGGCAGCCAGAGATCCTCAATACCCCCTTTTGTCTGATCATAAAATATACTGTAGTAACTTGTACAACAATATTAAATTTAATTAAAGTTCCGAATTTCACAAAAAAAAGTATTATTATTAAAAGTTTATATTTGTATTTCTGGTTCAAGAACTGACCATAAATTAAATTTGAAATATTTGCTACGCTATTCAAAGTTGTTTAAATTTTAAACAAATTATTGCTACAAGGTGGCAGATGTAAATATTATTTTGTGGTTTGTGATGAGTGATTGTACTTTAAAAAAATAATCGGTTTGAATCGTGGTGGGGTTAAACATTTAATCTCCATTATAAATCAAATACCTAGGCACTGTGAAAGTAGGTAATTCATAGTTTTGAGTAGTTCTATATTCTCAGGCCCCAACCAAATTAAAAAAAACAAATATAAAATAGCTTTGAAGACAGGATTTAAACTTGATAACTTTAGATATGAGACATCAATGCTCTCAGACAAAAAAACAAACAAAACAAAACCCAAGTGTGTGCTGTGATAATTAATATTTCTCCAGCCTTGTCATACCTGCAATTTAGTCATGACGACAGGTTGGGAGTCAAATATGACAATGGCTTCCTGGTCATCATCCTCTGGAGACGGACTCAACACGTTGCTGACGGTGTCAAAAAAGGTGGACATACTTCGCTTCACGTTACTCGCTGTCGACTCTGGTTCGTCCAGCTGGAACGAGTTAACAGCTTAAAGGGTTAATGTGAGACAGGTATCAAGTTATATATTACATCAGATTATTTCTTGACAATATGTGGCTCTCCCAAACTTCCAAATTATATGAATTGAAGAATGTAAGGCTGTGTTGTTGATAGTAGTATAAATAAAAAAATGCATTTGGTTTATTTGAATGTGTTTAGAAAAAATATAAAAGTGAAGGTTATTTGAGGTTATAGACCAGGATTATTCAATTAATTATCCAAGCGGGCCATTCCAAAAATGCAAAATTGATGGTCCAGACATTTAATTCAGTCTGGCTGTAGTTTTGAACATTAAATAGGAATGGAGTGTAATTAGGTGGACTGGATAGAACTAGCTCAAGATAGGAATAGGGTGTAATGAGGTGGACTGGATAGAACTAGCTCAAAACAGGGATATGGTGTAATGAGGTGGACTGGATATAACTAGCTCAAGACAGGGATAGGGTGTAATGAGGTGGACTGGATGGAACTAGCTCAAGATAGGGATAGGTGGTGTACTTTTTGTAAGTGTGGTAATGAACGTTCGAGTTCTTAATGCCATAGATAAAGTAAGTAAAGAAACAACGTTTTATTCCCTATCTGAACTATCTGACCTTTAGTTTGTCTTTGAGCGCAGAGGTGGTGGTGTTGACGACGTTACTCGCTTCACTCTTGACGGCCGTTGAGAACTCATCCAGGTCCCGCTTCACGAATTGCAACACTTCTGTTGACTGTGAACAAGCAGTGCAACATTTGTCCAGTGACAAAACCATTCAAAACTTGTGAAGATAAAACAATGAGCCCTCTCATATATCACCGAGTCTTGTCTTTAAAATCAATTAGGCATCGCAAAAAATAGTTGATAAATTTAAACCTCAATAATCGATGACGGTACTTCTAGGTCCCATTTTATTTTATTCGCAAAGTAAAGTATTTATGATGTAAAATATTTGGAGAAAATGTAACTTAGTAAAAGTTAAATTTATTTAATTGACTAAATTGTCTTTGTTTTTTTGTCTTTTCATTTTTGTGATTTTCTGGGTAAGTAGTTATTTAATACACTAAATGTTCCTTATATTCACAACTGAGAACAAAGTACTTAAACTGCTAGCCCTTAATCAATGTTCATTTGTGAAACTTCCAAGCATAATAAAATTTATAGATACTGGTGGTATATTATTTTTAAAATAAACTTTGTTTGAAGCAATATAAATTCATGAAGCTCAGTAAAGGGTATGGTGAATGGATGACACTTGGATTTTTAAACTATTTTATAGTGGTCTGCACATAACATAGCTCAAGCTAACCCACCATGACATTGAAATACACTACATAACAAAATTATTGTGTTTGTACCATACAATTGTGCTCATTTTGTGCTCATAGGTGTCCAAGCATAAATATTTGAGCTCTAAAATTAGGCATTCTAGAGAATATTTTATCTGGCGGGCCAACTTGTACTCACTATTTCATAACTTTTAAAGACAATTAAGTCGGCCTGCCACATTTTAATGTTCTTTAAAAGGCCTAATTTTACAGCACAAATGTTCATGTTTGGGCACAAATGGAGCACAAACAACAAAAAGACTTAATTTTCAACAAGGTGACAGGCTAACTTGAGATACTGTACCTTGAGCTTATGAACATATATTTTTAATTTTTAGGCGAGCTACTTTGTAACCACATGGTGTAATTAGTCCTGTGAATACTAAAATAGAGGGGGCAATTCAAAAGCTTCAGCAGTGTAGATGTCACCACTGGGTTGAAGTAAAGTTAAAGTAATTTACAGCGAACAGTTACAGTATTTTACCTTATCTTTGGCAGCCTTGTACCAAGAACCCCACCAGCCACCATCCCCACCATTTCTAGAACATTTTAAAATGTTATTTTCACTTTAAAATAAATGATAATGTTTAAAATGTATAGCTTACCATTTAATCCAATCAATACCCCTACCTACAGTATATAAATTATAGTTTTAGGAAGATAATAGTTTTTCAGCACATGTAATTTATACTTTATTGCTATAGTACCTAGGTACTTAACATAGACTAAAGATAAAAACATAGGCTACTTACTTTATTAAGTTTTACACAATTTGACTACAAAAGTGTTTTTGATCCTCTAAAAAAGAAATCCAATCGACATGTTTGAAGAGAAAGAAGTTGTAGTTTGCTATAAAGTTATTGGACACATGACAAAAGCCTACCAATAGTGTACACCGTCAACAATGGAACCTAGTTATAAAGGAACTCAAAACTAGCATTGCCTGGTTTTTGAAGACTTTTTTACTATTTTTAGGAAATATAAATTCGGTCCTTGGCTATAGGCTAAAATAAGAATAAATTTATCGACAGCCATGTCACATGCTCCAGCAGAAGATAATAGTTGATATCAATTAGAAATTAATGTTGAGTGGCAACACTGTGAAATCATAAATGTAAAGTTACGCTAATACTTCAAAGTGCTAAGGCATACACTGCCCTCGAGGAATCATCCTGCGCAAATATTACTCACTTTCCAAACCTGATGCCAAGATTTTTTCAATTTACTTTTAGATCCAAAGTATTGTCTGCTTTTCATATAGGTCTATCGTATGGGAGAGATCACTATGCACATGATTTTGAAATACATTTTAACCAAGGCTAGCACAGCCAATACTAGACAAAGACGCCAGAGATACTTTTCAAAAGCTTTGACTTAGTGCTATTGTGCTTGAATTTCACCAGAATTATCATGGTCTACTGATGAAAGGGAGATCAAGGTTTCAACCCTGGTTGGTTATACTGAGGATGTTTTTCTCTATATGGTTTCCCACTCTCCTTCCACACAAATGTGGGTAGATTCCCTCTATAGTGATGCCATCTGTTAGACAGTAACGAAAACTTTATAATGCACTTGACATTATGGTTAAAAGTTTTCATATTTGAATTATTTTCTTAAGAAAGTATTTGCCAGGGTCCTTATTGGGTTTGAGATATTAAAGTCATTCTGGAAAATGGCTGTGATGCGACTTTCCTCCTTTTCCCCTGTAAGCCTACCCTTTATATACATATAACCTGAACCGGTAGTAAGACACGGTGATAAAAAATAATCATGATATTATAAGATATGGGCTGTATCCGAATAGTCTACTTATGTGGTGTCGCCTTGACTCGTGCCTTTGATAGCTGCATTGGCAATCAAGTGACCAAGTGTAGATCGAGTGGTCACGAAGGATGCTTATGCACCCTGCTTGAGCCCTCCTTGAGGTCTTGGTCACCATGGACCTGAAGGCCACCAGCCATTCACTGTTCTCGCAGTGTCGGTTGTGGTGTTTGACTGGCAATTGTTTTAGTATTATCGTTTTGTCTGCTATAGCACTGACTTTAAGTTTTCCGCCATTTTAAATAAGGATGGCGTTTACATAGCTTCTAAGATCTTCGGTTGGAAGCAGCACTGCGGGCCCAAGTGTGTTGCCGTTCGAATAGTTTGATGAAGTCTTCGTTATGAACAGCGCGAGAAGTGTAAAATCATCAATAATGCATCAAGTCTAAAACTCAAGGGTTTGACTAGGTAGCCTTGGATTATTCTGACACATCCTTAATGTTAATTCTGTTCACACGGGTTGGTAGGGTATTAGGAATCAGAGGGATAAATAATCTCGAGTATTTTCACCATAAATCATCTGAAAAGATGATGAAAAACAACTTAGTAAAAACTATATCCGGCTGAAAATTGAATCCCATACTCTCAGATTAGTTGATCATGCCACACGAACAGGTTGGTTCTACACTAGCTCTGTCAGTGTGATATTAGTGTCCATTTAGAGCAAGGGCATAACTTCCAAGGGACACATATACCCCTACCTCAACAAGGGGACAGTTAATTAAAAAGTAGGACTACCATGGATAGACTAAATGCATCATAGTAATTGATAAAAATATATTTTAGGTACAAATTTGTAAGTTAGGCCTATGTATCTTAATTAGTGGGACCAAACTAGTGTCGAGTCATTTAAAAATAAAAATAAACAACCTTCACCTGGCCTCTGATGCCTTCTGCCATTACTCAAAGATAATGATATTTTCTTATTTTAGGGTTTGACCTTCATCCCTTAAATTTACAAACCCTCTTAACTAAATTTGTGGATAATCCTTTGTTCTGGAGTATATTAAAATTATGTATGTTTGTACATCAAAATAGTGTGCTATAAACACAAATAAGAAAGGCGCATCAAATTAACCTAACAATATACATGTTTGTGTGAGCAATTTGACAATCATTAGCACCTTAAACAAAACAATACATTTAGTGACCATTATATTATCAAGAAATACATTCAAAACAATGGTAGGTACTAAAGACATAATTAATATAAGAAATTCCAAAAACCTTAGGCTGTCAAACATTTAATAGGCTATTAAAGTAAAAGATAACATTATTTTGATGCATTATATGTTTTATGTATGGACTCTATAAAATAAAACATGTAAACACTCAATGAAAGAAATGATGGCACAACAGCTGATATTTTAAATGATCTAAAAGCAACGGTAATCTTTTGTTTACCTTTCTTCAGCCATAATAGGGCTGTTTTCAGCTAATAAAACACCAATCTAGTGTAAAAATATAGTCACTAACATGCACAGAATGTTCTAAATGATCAACTAATGTTAACAAAATCACAGAAAGTGAGAACGTTTGTATAAATATTATTGTTTACAAAAAACTGTCATGATTATGATACGTATTGAACACGATAGCATTCTAATCTAATATAGTAGTTACGTAGATTAAAAAAGAGTGCGATAGTAGTACATTCACCAGGTTAGCCAGCTTAAAATCGAAACGATCGATCAGGTTGTAAAGTTGTAAAATGAGAGAACTTATAGTAGAGACCATAAGCTAGAGCGCGTTGTTGCCGAACTAGTTATGATTTGACATTGGCATTTTTCAATGTAAAAGAATATGATAACTAGATGCGGCTATAACCGTAACTAAAAATATAATGGTTGAATATGTTCTGAGGATGAAACATGAGATGATGAGCATTGTAATTGCAATCGTAAACCGGACACTACCGGTTAAAAATGTACAGTATTAACCGGACTAATAAAAAATATTAAAAATCAAACATTTAGATATAATAATTAGGTACAATTACTATTAACCAGGTCAGGTTCAATGATTTAAAATATATATATATAATTTAGCATGACTATATTTCATTACAAATTTATGTTTATAAACTGTCTCCTTTTAATACAAGTGATAGTAAACACACTTTGTTGATCGATTGGTCTACGTCATCCATCTCATAATAGACTAGACTGCCGATCACATGGATATAAAGGTTTGAATCCCGGTCGGATGTAGGTCTACTGAGATTGGTTTTCTTTAAATGGTTTTCCACTCTTCCCTCAAACAAACACTTTATCCAAAGGTAGCCTTGCTCATCCATAACATATTAGTGTATAATTAATGTTTGAACAAC
Organism: Timema genevievae; assembly: GCA_902155825.1. Classification (NCBI taxonomy): domain Eukaryota; kingdom Metazoa; phylum Arthropoda; class Insecta; order Phasmatodea; family Timematidae; genus Timema; species Timema genevievae. The sequence continues at coordinate 257,649 of CABFWO010000215.1, read as the reverse complement.
CCGAAAGCGAAGTGAGACACAATGACAAAAAATCTTACTAGCCAAGGTCCGATTGAATTGGACTTTCAATATTAGCTCTATCTCTAGATTGTAGACGGGGCAGTGGCAAATTGTGACTTTATAAAGTGTTAGCAGTTTCTGTGGCGCATCCAAAAATTTACTTGGAGGGGGGTACGAGGGGGGTCTTGCACTCAAGAGTGTAGCCAGAATGACATTTTGGGGAAGAGAGAAGCTTAGGGGTACAACCCGCTAGACACTGGAACACAAGAAAATGTATAAAATAGTAATGTGAGAAAATATTGTTATTAAAATATAAGTTTCAGACGACGTGATCGCCAAATCGTTGAGTTGGCTACATCTTCTGGAGAAGATATCTAAAATATATCTGTGAGTTTTTTTTTAACATTTAAATACGGGGCTGAAAGGGGTTACAACCTCCCCTTTCCCCTGGCCATCTAGGCCGCTGAATAAAGCAGCAATCATGAGTATAATAATATTTGACTCAAGGTTTTCTGATTATTTCTTTTAGCACCACGTCTTACTAATTAACCTAATGGGTTAGAGATGAGGAAGGTTGAAATTGTAGAAAGATTGCCTGGATTTGTATGGAGAGATTGGGAAACCGTTCAAGGAAAACCACCCTCGGTACGGCTGATTGGAATCGAACCACGATCTCTCTGTCATCGGCAGTCTAGTCTATTGTGAGAGTAGCGCCTTGGGCCATGTGGTCACTGAAGTGGAATTTTAAGATTTTATAAGGTATTAAAGTATTGAATCAAATGGTTATCATAACCTCCAGCTTCACCAAAAATAATAGAACCTCAACTTCCCTAGTCCTATCTTAATGTTTAACGCATTTTTGTTTATTCAGAAGCAAAATCAATAACCTCTATCTATACAATAGATTCGTAAAAATTTTCATTATACTGAAATTATGTATTTACAAAAAATGTGTGCCCTAACAAGGATTCAAGTTCCAGCCCATCAAACCAAACTAAGAACCCAGAAAAGTTTTGTCATGTCTGTTACTAAACCCGATATATACGCTATTGTCCAAAGGCACCCAAACTTTTACACTATACGTCTCCCTTAATTAAAAAAAAAATCGCGAGTAACCACATCTTTCCTGTTCTACAAAATAAAAAAGGTAGAAATTTAATGGGTGCTGAAGGAGTGCTGTTTAAAAGGGAATCCAATCAGTCAATGTGAAAGAAGCGTCTTACGTTGGTTTGGGCATATTTAGAGGTTGAGTGTGGATCGAGTGACGAAGCAAATATATGAAAGTAGAGTGTGTTGATCAAAAGGCAGGTGTTTAGTATGAATATATCTACTGAGCCATCTGTGTTCTATTATTTGTTTTAATTAGTTATATTCATTATCACTAGGTGTCAGCACAGCACTGATGTCTTGTTATTTGATCCAATTCCCACTCTTCTACCCTAATGGCTCTAGGCTCACTCATCCCGCGCTTTTCTTATCATAGCGGGTAAAACTGTGATCAACGCGTCTTTTAGCCTCGGGACATACAGCCATAAAATTCTCTCGTGTGAAATAATTAATAAGTGGTCAAGAAACAAGATCGGGGGTCCTCAGCTATCATCTCATCACTCCAGGTATTCTCGCAAAGGTAGGCTCATAGTTAATTAATTGGTTTTCTCTATGTTTGATAATTTAAAACTTGTGTGAAAAATCTCGTTTGTTAACACCGCGCATATAGAAGGGGTAGGCCATACAAGACGTGGTTAATTGTTTTTGACGAATATGCGAGAAAGATAAACATTAATTTTAAGAATAAAGGAGCATTCATGACTCGGTGTATGGATGTTGTTGAGGCGGAGGGAGTGAGCAAGGATAGGGAAATTATAAAAAAGTGAGTGAGTATGGCTTAAGTACGGAGTTCTTTTTTGAGCTATAGTCACAATTTCTTGCCTACCCCGTAGGGGAACGGCGTGTGTGTGTGTGTATATGTATGAATGTATGTGTATGTGTATGTATGTATGTATGTATGTATGTAATGAGTAGGTGGGTTGCAAAACTGTCCTTTTCCAAAAATTTTAAAAAATTAGGTGTCCATTGATTGAGTTTCAGTTAGTACTTCTGCTTGTAATAATATATATAGGGCAAAAACTGTCTCGTTCCCTATTAGTTTTAACTTTAAAACCTTATCTGCAAAACTGTCCTTTTTCAGCTCCCTGTTAGCTGCAAAACTTTCCTTTTCCAAACCTATGGTCTATTAACAAAACTCTCCTTTTCCAATATTCAATATGGCTATTAATGCTGTCGTACATTTAAAAAAAACTATTTTTCTCCTTGCCTGCATAGATTATGAGCCTATTACTACTTTTTATTGCTTTTAATTTTTGTATAGTTGTCTAGCTGTAATGATTCTATATTCTTTTCTTCCTCAACTGCAAATTTATTTAGCTTGAAATAACTAGTTTGTACAGCAATAATTTTAGTTTGTTTGACAACAGTAATGATGGATAACGAAGAAAATGATATAATTATTGAAGCTACACTAGAAAGAAGTAGAAAAAGTGTGAGAAAACATTGACCCGGGAAAGAGCTAAGCCATTAAGGTAAGACCTAATCTAGAAACTTTAATGTTTGGTATAATAGGCCTATGCAGTAAATAACATTTGGCTTAGCCTATGTCTACATCTTATATTGTTTTTCTTATTATTTGCTTTTTCGTCAGAGCATTGAACAGAGCTGTATATCGATGGTGTTGAACTGCAACCTCGTATGTCAAAAAAGTAAGTTTTACAGGAGAGCCAAAAAACATGTTAGTATCTTGAAAATCAATACAGGTAAATTTATTATTACTAAATTAATTTTCATTATTCAAAAACTATTTGAAAATGATAACAAAAATAATTTTCAAACCCTGCATAAAATAAAAACTGACATACAATGTTGCTGTATGAATAAAATGCTAGAATGTTGACTTACAAGTTTGTTGCATTTGACATAAGAGTTTGCTGCAAAAAATACACATCAAAGTTTTGAAAAGACAAAATGACATAGGGGATTTATTCAACTAAGCATAATCATACAAATCCAACTTAAATGATATTTTGTTACAAAGTAAAGAAAAATATTTAAATGAGAAAGGAATCCAATCAGAGAGAGAGCTTCTCTCTTTAATCAATTTATGGCATAAATACAACATAAATATTATTTCAGTTTTATAAAGTACAACAAAAAAAAATTGAAAGAAATTATTTTCATGTTGAACTAAAAACTATCCATTTATACAAAACTGAGATTTAGAGAGCTACATTCTTTTCTTTCTGCCTGACTTTGACTCGTCAATCTTGCCATGGTGGGGGAGGTCATCATAGAACTGATGGACGTGCTGGGGAAGAACCCGCTTTAGTTCTTGCAGGTGTTGCCACTTAATGTGAGATAATTTGAGCTGGCTACTATACAACCCTGGATACACAATATTTAGTAATGTTAGCTTCTTCCTTTGAGGCAGCTTTTGCAAGTTTGAGGAAAACTGAAGTTTGAAAAATATTCCCTCCACCTTGTATGTTAATTGAACAACATTGTTCACGGTTGGGTCATTTTTTAAATGTCTAGGTCTGATGGAGGAATAAGCCTGCCCTTCAGGAATTTCATAGTTTCTAAAGAACTCATGGTTGAGACATTTTTCCATGTATGGAAAAGGCTTATTCCTTGCCTCTCGTGTCACTGTCAGATAATCATGAGGGTGATGTATTTCTCTGTTCCTCAGCCTGCGCTCAATGGCAGCGTGCACGGAGTCAGCCTCCATCTGCGTGTGTCCTTTTTCAAGGTATTTCTGCTCTATCAAGAAGGTGGTCCTCATAGCTAGATTTAGCAATGCATTTGCAAGAGTTTTGTTCTTGTTTTGGTAAACACATCCATCAGACCAAAGTATAATGTGCTTTGGTTTCTCTTGTGGCCAGGCTGCTATTTCTTTTTCAAGAAAATCTAAAACACAAGAGGTAAAATTGGTAGCCTTTATCTCTCCCTCTGATTCATTCCACCAGTAACAACAAACTTGTTTTGTACTAAGGTTGAAATAAGTATGATTGTGGCAACACAATTTTGTTTTATAATACAAAGCAGACGCTTTTAAAGACGGTGCGAGTTTAACTTGCTGAAGATCAACTGTGTATACATTACACTCGCCCTTGTCTGCTCGTACTTTGTCTGCTTCTTTTTCATCCCTGGCTTCTTTTTTTGCTCTTTCATGATCCTTGTACTCTTCTTCTGAAATGTTTCCTACCCTATGTTCAGAGCACACATCACATTGGTCCTTTTTAGTTTGAAATAAAGAAATATTCATGGAGGTGACTAATTCCATGAATGTGAACCGACAAAGCGGAATTTTGTTATGAGTTTTGCAGTCTTCTAGGTATAAATTAAACAATTCTTGCCCTGACTTGATTATGGGCTCAAGATACAGTTTAGAAGTGTCCTTCCTGCAGTAGTGAGACTCCATTTTTGGAAGTCGACTGAGAAAATCGACTGCAAAAAGTTTAGCTCTAGGCTTTCCGTTTGTTTTAGTTGCTCTTGGTGGATTCACATTACCGTTGTTTTCGTTGTCATCTCCTTGTGTAGAAGGTCCATCACTTTTCCCCTGGACAGAGTTTCTTTTATCATTAGTTTCCTTGTTAAGACCAGCGTTATTCCTAATACTCATTCCATGCTCAGAATTCATAACCCAATTCCTTACAGCCCATTCTCCAATATCAAAGGTATTGAGGAATGTTTTCTTACAAACCTCTTTTTTTGATTCTTCAATAATCAGGTGATAGTGAAGAGATATTGAACGACGATCACCAGATTCCTTTCTTCTTATCTGCTTTTTATTTGTGGAAGTTACCAGAGACGCAACATAGGTTTTCCTCTCACCCCATGTCATTGACCAAAACCTCTTGAACATAGAGTTACGGGCTGTTTCAGGTATTTGCATGCAATGTCTTTTGCTTGACTTAAGACAGGCTACAGAGTTGCATACTGGACGAATATTTCTTTCTTTTCTGTCTTTCTTATTCTTAACTATTTTTCCTTCTTTACCTATCTTCCTCTCAAGACTGGTGTAACTTTTCCCTTCCAAACGAAATTTTTTAACCTTATTCCGCTTCCACTCTTCCATTTTCTTTCGTTTTGTGACTGCCGGTCTCTCAGGCAGCCCTACTGTAGACTCGTTTACAATATCAATTGATACAATCTCCTCTTCTAGGTCAAATCTAGGCCTAACAGAATCTGGATCATCAATTGCCTCACTATCAGAACTATTGATTTCATTAGAATCAAAAACGAATGAAGGATCATTGATTTCGTTTTGTGTAGTATTACTTGAGTCAAACTCAGTCCGAGAAGAAGAATGTTCAGGCGTGGTTACATCAACACTGGCAGACCTAGGAAGCTCAATCCCAGGAAGGTCTAAGCTCGGGTTGTTCACCAAAGTGCTTACAGAACTCGAGTCTTGGACTAATATAGTTGTGTTTGAGATCTTCTCTACCTCTTTTCCTTGATTGCTTACTTGATTTGAAAGTAAATGCCCAAAGCCCATTTGCCGCATTACATCTTCATCTGAAGGTCCTCCATCCTCTCCAGGCTCTTCATCATCAACATTCGTTGCCAATGCCAAGGACATGATTATTTTGGGCTCTAGACTTGAAAGACTCCATCTGAAAATTTAGGTTTCTGTAATAGTTAGCCTCATCCTCCTAAGAAGACCCATAGTTATAATTATATTTATTTTGTATTTATTTTTAGGGTTGTTAAAGGGGGTGGGGGCGGGGGGGGATCAGTCTTAACAAGTTTTCTTAAATACAATTCAAATTTCAGCCGATGTTTTGGATATTATATTTCTTTTTTCAAGGCAGGCAAGAATGACTATAAATGTTATGGCAATAATATTTTTAAAAAATAAACATTATTCCCTTCTATTAAGTTAGTAAATAAAATTGTTAAAATTGTCTTGTTTAATAATTACAATAAATAAGTAAATAACTATAAAATAAACATTCAATAAGGTTTTAATATAAAAACTAGAAATGTAAAACACAGGATATACAAAACAGTTTTACCAGATGTTCTCTATGGTGATAACATTAGGATGGACCTCAGAGAGATAAGGTGTAAGGAGTTGGACTATAATATATAACTAGCTCAGGATAGGGATAGGTGACATACTTTGTAGCAATGAACTATTGAGTTCCTAGTGCCATAGAGTATCACTTCTAACTGGTTCTTTTTCTAATAAATAACCAACTGAACAAGTTAGACGTACTTAATACAAGAACTATTTCATGTTTATATTTAGGGCCTACATTTGATTAGCTGTTTATTTTTATTTGTTTAGTTATTGTAATTGTTAAATAACACTTTCTCATTTAAAAATGTGTGTGTTTTTTTTGGCAAAATCAATCATAAAAGGTTTTTTGCAAAAATAACTTATCATCACATTTCATACAGGTTTATATTAGATAGGTTATATTTAAGTATCATACACTAACATTTTAAGCAAATGAATAAGAATGTATAAAACTCCTAGGTTAAATTGTTATAATGTACTTTAAAGCGTACTTACCTTTATTATCCAGTTCGAATCTTAAAATAATTATATTTCAAAATTTCCAACAGCAGAGCTTGTGAAAATATAAATAACAAGACACATCACAGAACAAACAATAGAGAAATAGCGGGAAACAACTGACATACGAGCTATCTGCATTCAAATCTAGGAAGCCATGGATGACAATAAACACACGTAAGTCAAATAGTTTGACTTAAGAGGTTGAAGCAGAGAAATGAAACCGCCTGACTTACGAGGGAGTTTTTAAACTCATTTTTCAAGGTTTGCATCCCTGCCTTGACATACGAGGTTTTTTCAGAAGATTCGGGATCACTTTTTTGATAGGGATCAAGTGAATTCTCAGTTTGCAATTTTTTTGACATACGAGGTTGCAGTTCAACACCATCGATATGTGATATGTTAGTTATAGTAGCGTTTGTTTATTTCAAACATAAATCGAGATCCTTGCCAAGAATTCCAAAATGTGGTCACAATACAAAGTCTTTCAAATGCAGTACTATTGGGATGCAAGATATCCAGCGTTTCCATCAAGCGTTTCACGACAATTCAACTAAAGTGGCTCAAGATTGTTTTACATTAAAGTATACTACTCCGAGCGCACCGAAAAGAACCTCTCGAGCAAAGTCTGCAAACAGTAGATTAATATCTCTGAAGATGTATAGCAAATGGAAGTTATAACGACTCGGGATCTTTTGCGCCAGAAACTAATACGCATAGATACAGCACAAAGTGAACCAAGACGAATAAAACGTTGAAGAGATAGGCGATCTTGTTAATATAGATCTGTTTTAAAACTTGATTCACAAATTAGTCTTCTTTTGATTGAATAAATACTAATAATTTTGTACGAATAGATTGTTGTACCTAACACTTATGTTTTATTTCAAAACTGCCATATTCCAATGTGTGTACCTGAAAAACTGTCCTTTCCAGTGGAACACTGCAAAACTGTCCCTTTCCAAAATATATTTCTAAATATTATCCAAACTATAGTGTCAATATTTGTGAAATTTACCAATTCGACCCAGGTTGATATACTTTCATACCAGGTAAAGTTTCATAAAAATCTAAACATAAATAAACATATTACAGGTTGTTTTGATTTCCTCAAAATTATACTACAATGGATAACGGCAGTTTTACAACCCACCTACTCGTATGTATTTATTCTATACAATGTTAATGTGTTACTATTTACCTGAAATCGTTCATTTTTAATGGCTTTGAACACCTTCAGGAAGAAGACCAGAGGGGTCTTTGAAGGTTTCCTCCGTATGTACCAAAGTTGTATGAAAATTATTAAACGAGCACACAACAATTACTACGCGGGATACCCAAATATTTAAGATTTTTTCCTCTCTACAGTACAATTTTCATAGGAAGGCTCTTTTAGAAAATACAAACATAATTTTTGCGTCCAATATTGAAAAGATGTGTTGTTTTTATTATTATTATTACTATTATTATTTTATAGGTAGTGGTAATACTCATACAAATAATTGAAAGCTGTAGATTAAATTATAGGACGTATGAATACATCAACGTTTGTCTAGTAACTTTTCTAGCTGTCAGACTGTAACTAGTCTGTAAATGTCCGCGCATTTAATCATTACCGGTAAAGTACTAAGAGCGGTAAGCTAATACATTTTGAATGATGTATTCATTGGAGGCCAGCACCTTAGCCACTTGACCACGGAGGTGGATGCGTTCGCTATTGCCTACCTCAGAGCCACAACGAACGAATCTTTCAGAAACTGTGAAATGAATCAGGGACCCCCTCTCCTCCCCGAAATTTAATTAATTTCATATTTACCTTTGAGTTGGAATGTTGGGGGTGATAGGCGTCTTTATTCGTAGCAAGGTGCGGGAACCCAAGAGGAGGCAGGGTGGAAGGGGGGCTCACCTCCCAATAATCTATGTTTAAATGATGCGTAAAAAATGCAGGGAATAAGAAATGCTTTTGTAATCCTTGATGACATTTGTGTGTGTTTTAAAGCATCTCCTAAAAGAACAGTAACTTTAAAGACAATCTTACAACAGTCCTCCTATTCTTTCACTCACTCGCTAGTATTGCAAAACAAGATAGTTTGAAAGGTATGAGGCTGTAGCTCCTCTCTGTGAGGCAATTCAACATAAAATTGACTCTTTGGAACATATAAATGGAAGTGTAAATGATGAAAGAGGTGCTTCCACATCACAGAATGTGTAATTTTGAGTTTTTAATAAATATAGTAGTTTGTGAGAAACTTTTGGGAATCATGCATCGTTTATCATAATACTTACAAACTATAAATCTTGACTTAAGGCCCTTGGCCCTGTCGAGTGCAAGTCTAAAATCTATTTTGTGGGATGGTGGGTGGGAGGGTGAAAGGCATGGCGTGGCTTCACAACCGACCAAAGTATCCTTCCGTGCCAACAAGAACAGATGGATCACGGAAACCGTATATGGCGCTAGCTACCGGACAAGTCTTGCAGAAAAATCATACGTTTGGAAATATCAGTTTTCTCGAGAACGAGTGAAATTTTTATGTTAATATTTTTAACACCCCCTCCAAGATGATGTATAGATGTTTATTAAGTGTTACATTTTCTTATTTTTTGTTATGAAGCCGGCAGTTTTCTATTAAAAATTGTCAATTTTATCGATAATTGATCACTGTTAAAATTATAGAGGAGTTGTGTATATAAAACGTATAAATTAATCAACATGCTTCTACTCTTGGAACAAACCGTTTCTGAAAAGAAAATTGCAAAACAATAAAAATTCTTGAAGATAACCGTTTGTTCCCATGGCTCTGCATTTCCACGCCAAATGAAACCTTAAACTTGGCCGATGAACGTGTTAATTTGATTGTGTCTAAATTAAACAGCATGAGAAATAATGATGATGTGGAATTTCAGAAGATTTTCAACTATACTGTTAATTGAGCAAAGGACTTTGGAGTGATACCTTCGACAGCCTGAAGAACTGGAACCCACAGATAGAGATAAAATCACCCAGCAAGTACCTCAGAAGAGTACTAAGCGTCTGCAGAATGGTCATTTAATACAGTAAAACGTGTAAAGACCTATCTTTGAAACTGCATGGGACAGGAAAAACTTAGTGGTGCAGAACTGATGTCAATACATAGGAAACGAGTAGACATTGATAAAATTATAGAAACTTTTATGCTACAGCCTAGGAGAATAAAACTGTGAATTGTTTCTCTTATCATGAATAAACAATAGGCCTATTATGTTGCCATTTAATATATTTTTAATTTATTGTTATGTATACAAATTTAAATTATTGATAAATTATAAATGTTTTTTATTTAAAACAAATTGTTATGATTTCCTTAGAAATTGTGCCCCCCTACACCATGAAAGTTTTTTTTCTGGTTACGTGCCTGAATTCAGTACACATTCTTACTATTTGTTTTTGAATTAACTGTCCGAGAACCCGGGGATGTACAAAATTGGAGGTACCAACATAACACAAATATTTTTCTTTTCAACGTTTCGATATTATCGTTTTTACTTTCTTCAGAAAAAGAAGTATTGTGATTGCCGGAAAAATCGAGCTCGAGATTTTGATAAATGTCGACGTTTCATAGCCGCCTGAAACAGAAAAAGGGGTTTTCGCGAAGACGTCTGTTTGTATTTCGGTATAGAGCCGAAACTATTTTACTGATTGGGCTGAAATTTGGTATATAGGGTTTTCATAAGGCTCCTTTAAGGATCTTTTTTTTGGAATAGCTATCCAACCCTAAAATTAAGGGTAGTTACTCAAGGGCCAAAAAATAAAAAATTGAATTTCTTGAAATCGGATTTAGCAAGTTGTGATTAAAATTTGTATCTAGGAAATGTTTAACAGTACAAATAGAATGCCGCATTTAATTTTCCGGGAAAAGAGCTTGTAAGATACTTTACATAAGCCAAATATCTCAAAAATTTATCATATCTCCACAAATCTTTGAGAAACAAAATAATTTATCAGTGCAAAGTTGTGACTTATTTCTAGAAAAATATACAATAGTCACTTGTTCACTGGAAAAAGGAAACCTCAAGTTTTTTACGTTTTTTTTTGACACCACATCTTTCTACACGTTCGGGTTATAACTTTATGTACTAAGTACGCTAATGGTTTTAGGGATTATGAAGATTATATTTAGATGGAGTGTACCCGCATTTGCGTTGAGGTAGAGTGAAAAAACATTTTGGAAATAAACCTCACGTCCGAGATTCGAACCTCGATCTCCCCGTCATCGGCAGTACAGTTTACAGTGAGAGTAGCACCTTATACCATATGGCCACCGAAGCGGGTAAGTATTTTATTGATAAAGTGATATCATCAAGCCTTACCTTGAATAAGAGCATTAACGATTAAATGCTAATAAAATCTTTTGGTTTTATCATTGTTTTCAACAGGAGTCTTGCATTCCTATATTACACGGGATTCGAGCCAAAGTACCTCAAAAGATGTTGTTGGGGATTGTCTGCAATAATGTGCCTAAACGATTATGCCTAAGGCTGAGGCCTTGATGATATTCTTATAGAGATAGACCACACTCATATAAATACTTTATATATTCGTTAAATATTTGTAAAATCTGTCCAGTAGCTCATTTAGATACTATCTTACAATAACTCGACTAGATATTATCATCCAGTAGCCCAGTCAGATACTATCATACAACTACCCAACTTGATATTATCATCCAGTAGCCCAGTCAGATACTATCATACAACTACCCAACTTGATACTATCATCCAGTAGCCCAGTCAGATACTATCATACAACTACCCAACTTGATACTATCATCCAGTAGCCCAGTCAGATACTATCATACAACTACCCAACTTGATACTAT
>CABFWO010000215.1:219194-245503 GCA_902155825.1 Timema genevievae | reverse complement strand
AAAAAAAAAAAAAAAAGCTGAGAAAACTAACAAGAAAATTGAAAGTACAAAAAAAACAAAACACAGTGGAGATAAATGATAGAAACTTAGAAGAGGAATGAAGGGATAAAAATTCTTGAGGTAAAAAAAAAAAGTAACTTGGCTTTGGAAGATTCCGTCGGTGGTAAGAGAAAGAACGAAGATAAATCGATCAACGGAAGAGAAAGAGATAAAAATTATAAAATGTTTTGAAGACAGGGGATGAGGTTAAGTAACGTACAAGGTAGGAGCCCGCTCACTTCAAAGGTACCGCTCCTGTTGACAGTTTTAACTTGTAAGTTAGTTCGCTAGCTGCTGTCTGTCGTAAACTGCACTCCTTGCCATGTGCTGCCATCTAGTGTCGCCTCGTATAGTCGCGTGCATTAAACATTGATTCTACAGCTATTATAATCTTACCCGCCTCAGTGGCGTAGGTAGCTAGCGCGCTAGGTTCGTGTTGAGCTAGACTGCCGAGGACGGGTATATCAAGGTTCAAATTTCAGTCGGGTGAACTGGAGGGGTGGCTTTTCATAAATAGTTTTGCACTCTACCTCCACACAAATGCGGGTTCAATTCTTCTATATTCAACCTTACCAAGTCCTAACCCATTAGGGTTAAGCGTATAACTCATTAGGGTTAAGCGTATAACCCGAACGGGTAATAAGACGCGGTCTAAGTATTATTATTATTATTATTATTATAAACATGTACTGCCCCCTAGTGTCGCCTTGTATAGTCGCGTGCATTAAAAATGGTTTCTACAGCTATTATAATCATGTGCCGCCACCAACTGGCGAGTGTACAGTCACGTACACTAAACATTGAGTCTAAATCTTTGATAAACATGTGTTTATCCCTACAATTGCCCGTTTACAGCTATGTACTGTACTGTACATAAAATATTTAGTCCAAAGATATTATATACTTTGCGGTAATATTAGACTAAATTCTATTTTTGGCGTATTTGACCAATATTTACTTTTTATTGTCACATGATCTTTAAACAAAATATTAATTACTAAATCTGACCATAGGATGGAAGCCTGAGCTGCTCTACTACACGATTTTTTTTATGTTAAGTCCGAGTGCATACAAAATTAATGCGTTATTTTTGTATTATACTTAACAGGTCGATGTTCCTAAGGCTTTTTTTTTTACTCCTAACCCCAAAATGATAGGCCGAAGGAAGTTCAAAAACTATGCCTGTAAGTGTCTTGTTGGGTGTATATTTGTGTTTCATGTTTGGCCAAGATCGATGCTTTGAGTTGGTTGTTTCTCAAACCGTGGTGCGCGTACACCCAAGAGGGACGTCACGTGTCACTGAGTTTTAGTAAACATCGAATAATTTGTTGATAGTTGTAAGTCTGATAAAAAAAGAAACTCACGCAGATTCTGACGTGATGTGATGGACATTTTTATAAGCCTTCCTTCTCCCCTCCCCCCCTCCTCTATCACTACTTTGTCTAGCTTACCAATAGATCTTTATATTAAAATTAAGAGCGACCGTATATATTTTACGAGATAGAAGGTATTTGTTACCCTGTATTTTTTTAAAGAGCTGGATGGGGTACGTAGGTTAAGATATGACCTTGAAAGAGGTACACGACTGGCGAAAGTTTGGGAAACATGAATCTAGTTCAAAGTATGTGAGGGTAAGGGGGGGTTAATAAATTACACAATCACGTAGAGAACTTCCCTTATGAAAAGACTGAACGAATAAGGTATATGTCCTATCATACACCATATTTGACTAACATTTACGATTCTGTACCAGTTGGTTCCAGTTATGATAGATTTAACTCTTAGTTTTCAAAATGTATTTATCCGTTTTAAGGGTTCTATTTTGTAAAAAATAATACATTACTATTTGTAATATTTAATTATTTATGACGTTATTTTAAAACGTACATGCACTACTATAAATTCACATTCAAATTGATAAATACGCGAATACTCATCATTACACCCCAGAAAATCAGATGACACACAGATTAGAACATTTTCACGCACCTCATTTAATTTTCGCAGCATTTAATGTCATCTTCACGTTTGTGTTACTGCAAAGAAACTACTAGAACGCCTGTTCCATCAATTCCCAATCTTACGATCTTTATTTATAAACACTGGCACCTATTACCATAAAATAAAGTTCTATGCATTCAACATTTATTCCACGGCACACATATTGTATGTGCTGCCATATGTCGCCAGATACTACAAAATTATATATAGTAAAAAAAAGAAAAGAAACTCAACAGTACCTACAGCACAAATCCGTTACTAAATCAAAAGTAGTGTTTCCAATAAAGAGGAAAAGGTTGCCCTTTAAACAATGGTATTTCTAAAAAGATACAAATATTGCCTTTCGACAGTGTTTTGTTTAATACAAACAACCGTGAGTAATCTAAAACATTTCACACGAATTATAGTACATACAGCGCTAGGTGTGTGTATGCAACCCTTCATGCCTCGCTGTATAAAGGGTTGACAGTATCTTTTTTTTTTACCACTGCGTCTTACTACCTGTAGTCTACCCGCATTTTCGTGGAAGGAGAGTGAGAAACCATTTATGAACAACCACCCTCAGTCGATCCAACTGGGATTCGAACCCCTAACTCCCCGTCATCAGTAGTCCATTTAACACAAAAGTGACGCAATATTACATTCAGCCACTGAAATGTGTTTGACCATATCGATTTAGTAAACAGTATTTTTTTGTTGTACATCGAATCTTACTAATCATCCAGGATATCCTCATATTTACACAACTATGAGGTAGGGATGAGGAAGGAAGCATTTTAGAGGCAGTCTACCTGCATTTACGTGGAGGGAGAGTGAGTAACATTTTAGAAAAAAAAAACTCCCTCAAAGCACCCGCCTGGTATTCAAACCCTGTCCTCCCCATCCTGGTAAAATCAGACCGACATGGATCATGGATATAATCTAATATTACCTACTTCAGTGGCCGAAAGGTCTAAGGCATCACTCTTGTGTTAAACTGGCCTGGGGTTTGAATCCTAGTCCGGGCTAGTTAGTATGTTTTTTCCTAAATGCTTTCCCACTCTCCTTCCACGCAGATGCGTGTAAACTACCTCTGAAATGTTTACTTCCTCATCCCTACCCCGTTAGAGTAATTATATATGTGTATGATTATAACCTGATTAAAAAATCTAACTTTAGGTCACATTTGATAACTTTTTTTTAAATCCTCATAATTTAACCAGCGGCTAGTCTAACAATTGATTAAACCGTCACCCACATCGTCGGTCATATGCTTAGAGAGCGTCACTCTTGAAATATACTTGGTTACTGGTGACGGGAAGGTTGGGGTTTGAATCCTGGTCGGGTTTACTGAGGTATTTTTTCAAGTTTTCTACGTATACTCTATGCGAATTCGAGTATATTTACTCCCAATTCTTTCCAATTACCTAGTGTAAATTTGTGAACAACTTGAATGTTTAGGAATACACGGTGCGCGCGCGCACGCACGCACGCACGCACACACACACACAAAATTTGTGTCGAATTTTACTCTAAAACAATTTTATAATATATTCATTCATCAAGTCAGTTTATCTGCTGTTGTCAGTTTTGATAGATATTATCAATACCTATAAAATAACACTAATAATATTGTAAGATATTATAGGCCCTACATTTTGGCCACAAAAATAATCTTTGTATTTTCTAAAAGGTATTTGCTTTTAAAATGGGACTGTACATTCAAACTAGCGCTAACCACTGGGGAAGTTTACCTAAAATTGAATAGGCAAAAGTGGAAAACCATTTAGGATAAACCACTCTCGGTTCCCCCCGTTAGGGATTTGAACCCCGATGTCTCTGTCACCGGCAATCAAGTTTTACACGAGAGTAACTTGTTATAGTCAATAAGGCCATCGATGCGGGTTTCTCTAATTTAATAGCCAGCCTCAGTGGCGTAGTTAGGTAACGCTCTAGTTTCGTGTTGAGCTAAAATGCCGAGAACGGGGAGATCGAGTTTTGAATCTCGGTCGGGTGAACTTGGGGGGCGGGGGGTGTTTCCTAAATTGTTTTACCCTCCACCTCCACATAAATGTGGGCTCACTTCATCTAAATTCAACCTTCTCAATTCCTAACCCATTAGTATTACTAGTACTTAAGCGTATAACCCGAACGGATAGTAAGACGTTGTGCTATAATTTTCTAATTTAATTACCCCCTCTATTTGTTAATACGTTCACCACATAGCATAGCCTATATTGTCGTTTTAGGTGCTTGGGTCTAACAATGATGGTTCTGTCTTAAGGTTAAGTCACTCTATAAGTTGTCTGATCGTAAAATTCGGTTCTTGTAAGTGCAAATTACATATTCAAGTAAAATACGGTATGCTCTGGCTTTTTAATCTGCGAGGTTTTCCCCTCCACCCACCCCACGGGACTAATCTGTTTATTTTCATACTGGGTGCTTGACCAGTGGAATTCAAACGGCGAGGGAGAGTCGGCAATTCTCAAAGGAATAGTACATTCTGAGGCTCTATAATTTCATGGTTGGATAAAATGGTGAAATATACCGAAGATATAAAGTCTTACGTGGTCCATTTAATATACACTAATGCAAATTCTTACTGTCACACTCTCGACAAGGACTCATGCACGCTTTTGCTTGCGGTACAGTTTTGAGTCTTGGGACCAGATTTATCCTATTGGTCTTTTACTTTCCTTGATCGTAAAACATAGGTAGTTGAGATATATGTGTTTCACCGGCAATGTGTGAAATCCAGGCGTTCTATAAAATGCCTAGGCTTTTTATGTAATGCCCAAGAGTGGTTTTGGCAAAGTATGAAATAAACGAGTTTTTCTGTTGTATTTCATACTTATTTTTGAGCCCTTTGTCTTCTTGAAGCGCCGCAATATGTAATCAATTCTTTTATCCAGTTATATGCAAGTCTTGCGCCGTTTTCTTGCAGGTTCGCCTAATTCTTAGGATTTAAGTTGGTCAGGTTAGGTTATTTTAGAATAGGGTAGTTAGGTAATGTAAAGTCAGATTAGGTTAGCTATTGTTCTCGGTAATATATAATGACTGGCTATTCTATAAATTTCCTGTGAAAAGTATGACATACAGAGCAAAACTAATTTATTTCATACTTTGCTAAAACCACCTAGGAATTATATAGAAAGCCTAGGCATTTTATATAATGCCTAGTTTAAACACATTGCCACTAGCATATGTATTTCATGTTATTACGAGTACAATATGTTAATTTTATAGTGCCTATAGTTATCTATTCTGTTGCTTTTCGCCTATTTTATTAATAAAAGCCTTAACGCGCCTATTTCTGCGATGCTTCTCTCTGTTTCATACGTTATGGATTTTCTGCTGAAAGAGAGTCCAGTTTCTTAGAAATTGTGAGTTGTGGCATAATTGTTTGGAACAGGTTTGAAAGTCTACACTAATTGTTGAATATCTTCCGATGAGCTTAAATCTGGTGGAAGACAATGTGAGCTGTGGCAGACATCTTGAAAGGAAATAACACGCCGGTGCAGGAGAAAAGTTCTACTTCTTCGGAAATGACAAATTTGAAATGTTGTCCCTTGATATCGTGTGAAGTAGAACTCGGCTTTTCAAATTATAGAAAAAAAAATCATTCAATCTTAAAACATAGCTCATTTCTTTACCGAAAAACTAGAGAGTTATCCAGTGATTAACAACATGTGACCCGTTTCAGTGGTCGAATGGGCTAAGGCGTCACTCTCGCAGTAGATTAGACTACCGGTGAGGGGAGATGCGAGATTTGAACCTCAACCCGGTGTAGGCCTACTCAAGATTTTTTTTTTTTACTAAATGGTTTTTCACTCTTCCTCCACGCAAGTGCAGATACACTTCCTCTAAATTCTACCTTCCTAATCCTTAGCATATTAGCCTAATTAGTACATAGGCGTATAGCCCGAATGAGTGGTAAGACGTGGTGCTATGAAAAAAACAACTATGTGAATTGGCTGTAAGTAATAAAAATAGTAGGTAGTAAATCAATTTTACACTATCTATTGTGTGCTTTTTTTCTTTCCTTAAGTGCTTATCCCGGTACCTAAGTCCCTATTTTTAATATTTACTTGCCTGCCTACCTTAAACATTTTTTGTTGCCGCTCCATAGTTGTGACGGTGGACATAGTAGGCGACAACTGCCTAGCTATAGCGATTTGGTTGTAAACGCGAGCGACTTGGGGTCTCCTGAATAAATAATATTGCTTGACGTTCTGGTATTCTGGTCACAATTAGGATGAACATTACCTTAGGCCGGTATGCAAATAACGAGGTTGATCAGTTTTGAACGGTAATTAAATGATAGTGTTTTGGTGTGTGCACGGCGTCTTACTAGCCGTTCGTATTATACGCATGTGTACTATTTACGATAATTTGTTAGGGATGAGTATGGTTGAATTTAAAAGAGGCGTACCCACCTTTGAATGAAGGGGGAAGGGAAAACCGTTTAAGAAAATACAGCCTCAGTCCACCCGACTAGGAAACGAACCCCGATCTCCTCGTAATCGGCAGTCGAGTCTTATTTTTATCTGACGATTTACCTAATAAATGGAATAATTCATTTTTTGGCGCCCGCCCCTGTGGGTATGCCGACTAAATGTCAGGCTCTTATAGCAAGGTTTTCTGGTGAGGCTTGAATATCGGTAATTTTACTGAAAGTGTTTTTCCCTTCATTGTTCTTTCCACGTAAATATGGATAATTTACCTCTAAATTCTAGTTTCCTCACCCCTACAAATTTGTTTAGTTAAATACGGACGGGTAGTAATTGGCAGGGTTGACTAAATGCCGGATATTTGGAGTGGCGTACTCAGGGCTAAGTTCAAATCCTACCTGGATGAATGTGGATATTTCCACATGGTTACTTTTAACGTGTCTTTCACCTCCTCTTTCCAAGCCTTATCGACTTAAAATTCAACTTCCTCATCTTATACCAATATATTAGTGACGGCTGCGCATAATTCAGACGAGGATTATGATTCCTAACGCTAAACAAATACTTGTATAAATCATTTTGGTTATATCCTTGTTCTCATCCCAGAACACAATGGTGTTCCCTGTAAACGATAGCGTCGCCCTACCCAATCTAAAATTGGGTTGTCTGGAAGCAGCTCTGACCCCAATCCTCAGCTTCTATCTCCCATTGAACATCTTCTTGTTCAGGGGATCATAACTAATTGACTGCTACCAGGGATTATCTTACACAACTTGCTACACTGTTACACGTGTTAAGGTACCTTCACATTACGAAACATAGATATCAGTGATACCTTTACACAACTGTTACACGTATCAAGGTACTTAAACATTAAGAAACATAGATACCAGTTGATTATCTCACACAACTTGTTACACGTATCAAGATACTTAAACATTAAGAAACATTGATACCAGTGATTATCTCACACAACTTGTTACACGTATCAAGGTACTTAAACATTTAGAAACATTGATACCAGTGATTATCTTACACAACTTGCTACACTGTTACACGTATCAAGGTACTTAAACATTAAGAAACATTGATACCAGTGATTATCTTACACAACTTGCTACACTGTTACACGTATCAAGGTACTTAAACATTAAGAAACATTGATACCAGTGATTATCTCACACAACTTGTTACACGTGTCAAGGTAATTAAACATTAAGAAACATTAATACCAGTGATTATCTCACACAACTTGGTACACTGTTACACGTGTCAAGGTAATTAAACATAAAGAAACATTGATACCAGTGATTATCTCACACAACTTGCTAAACTGTTACACGTGTCAAGGTAATTAAACATTAAGAAACATTGATACCAGTGATTATCTTACACAACTTGCTACACTGTTACACGTACCATCACATTAAGAAATATAGTTATAATTTATTTCTTTACACAGCTTGCTACACTGTTACACGTGTCAAGTAGCTTCACATTAAGAAACATTGATATTAGTGATTCCTTTACATAACTTACTACACTGTCACACGTGTGAAGGTACCTTAGTTTACTGAGGATGATTTTTCATAAAGAGTTTCCCACTATCCGTACATGCAAAAGCACGAAGTGCGCCTGCAGTGTAAAAAAAAATACACTTAAATGCAAAGTATAAATATTAATTTTTAATAATAATAATAGAAAATTAATCAATTGACACACGTATAAAACTATTATTGTAAGCCAGTAAGATAGCTGCTAAATGTCAAATTTGGTTGCATAAAACTGTTAATAACTGATCATTAATTATTTTTTACTAAATAGAGCATAAAATAACATTTTAAATTTTGTGTTAAAATCAGATAGTGAAATTCTTTTGCCTGAATATGTTTAAAGCTGTAACTAAAATATATATGACGTCTACTATGATGGAAAATGAGTCACCGAGATAAAATAAATAAACATTTTTTTTAAAGTGCCTCTTCAAAAAACATGAGATTGAAAAATAATGAAAAATAACCTAAACTTTTGACGCTATCGGGAATGATTGAGATCTTTCCATTTGTAACTCACTTTCCTTTTTTTCGTGCGCAACCAGGTCTTTACCTTTTTTTTTTCTTAACCCTCCTCACCACTCTCTAAACCCCAGCTTAAAATTAATATTTTATCTCTCCTCTTTCTTTAAGGGGGCCTCCGCCCACTTTTTTTTTGTGGGGTCGTCCCTAAAAAATAAGAGTTCACGCCCAATGTACTCATTAAAATAATGCAAGCACCCACAAGATATTCAGATGACGTTTGATTCTGAAGTCACACAAAACTTTTTAGAGGTTCCTTTTCGACTGACAATATTAGACATGTTTCCCGCCCCCTCCCCCCCTCACCCCCACGTCCTCACCCTTCCGATTGTTTGTTTTTTTATTATTATTTTGTTCTGAGTCAAAACGTTTCGCCGACAAATCTCATTTGCGTGATTAAATCTTAATATAGAATGAATTATAATGTCATGCATGAGGTTAAGGCGTGAGTGATGTATCTAATGTTTGTTTTAATATTTAATGATCAGCAACAGTTGAATGTGGACTGTATAAACAGTTTGACGTGGAACATATATAGATAGATAGATGGAGTGGGTTTTTAAGAGTACAATGCCGTAACCACAAGCGTGTAATATCAAATTTCATTCATACCTTAGCGGGTATACTACAGAACAATGTGTTGCGTTCCACATGCTACAGTTATGTTCTGCGTCAGTGTTTTAATACACACCTTTAGCAAGAAGGACATAAAAAAGAAAAACTGTTAATTAAATTGTATTTTTCACCTCGTTTCACTATCCGTTTGGGTTATGGTGCACACAACTAATATGGCTGCACCCACCTCGGTGGCGTAGTTAACTAACTCGCTAGTTAGTTGTTGAGCTAGACTGCCGAGGACGAGAATATTGAGGTTTGAATCTCGGTTGGATGAACTGGGGGTTTTCCTAAATGGTTTTCCACTCTCCCTACACACAAATGCGGGTTAACTTCCTCTAAATTCAACCTACCCAATTCCTGGCCCATTAGCGTAATTAGTACATATGCGTATAGCCTGAACAGGTAGTAAAACGTGGTGCTAAATAAAACCAATCCCTGCGTTTTTAGCAATCTAGTCCTTTGCGAAAATAGCGCCTTTGTGTAGTTTTTTTTAGCACCGCGTCTTACTACCCGTTCGGGTTATACGCTTAAGTACTAATTACACTAATGGATTAGGAATTGGGAAGGTTGGATTTAGAGGAAGTGAACCCGCATTTGCGTGGAGGGAGAGTGGAAAACCATTTAGGAAAAGCCACCCTCAGTTCACCCGACTGAGATTCGAACCTCGATCTCCCCGTCCTCGGTGATCTGGCTCAACACGACTGGCGCGTTAGCCAACTACGCCACCGAGGCGGGTCTTAGTGTAGTTAATTAAATATTAAGAATTTAAGAATATGTTCTCTAAACTTTTCTATGCATTTTTTTATTTACTTAATATGATTATAAAAATACAGAAATATGTTTTATAAAGATATTATATGATTGTTGGGTATTACTTTTATTATAATTGTTTTTTTACTTCCACGTACACTAATTTTAATTTCACCTATAAATCTATTATTTTCCCAGTGTTGGCCTTTTAGAGGTACTAATAATTAGTTGGCTGGTATTTTATTTAGTGAAAAGAGATGTAATATTTTTTTTAGGGAAAATTTAGGTAAAAGATCCAGATTGCTGATATTTCGAACGGACAGTAGCGAGAAAGTAAAGAGATTACATCCCATACTGTCATTGAAGTCTCCATAACTAAACGTAGTCTTTATTAATATTAAAAAATTAATTAGTCACATAAAAGTCTGACAAAAATCCTGTTTCATCGCATTGTTTAGTGATATTTTCAAATTGAAAATTTATGTATATAAATAAAATTTGGACGATGTAGTTGTCCAACCCCGTAGCTGGAAAGTTAAGAAGGCTAATTAAATGTTTAATGAATACAGAGCAGTTCCTGAACTGTATCAGTATTTGTAAATTATTTCACCCTCTTATAATATTATAAATAAGATTGGTGCTAGGGTAGAATGTATTTCAGTACACTTTTCATAAGAACCTTATCTGACATAGAGCCTATATGAAAAGCTATTGGATCTACTTTAATTTGTTCACACGACCAATTCTGTGATCTGGAGCTGTGACTTTTGATATATTCCTATAAAATAACACGAATCATATAGTTTTATAAATTTTGGCTGCAAAAAAAAAGTTAAGTGTTTTCTGAAAGGCCCTTTAAAAAAATGTACTTTAGATTAATTAGGTTAGTTTAATTGTTGTTCATGTGTTGATAAACATGCTTAAAAAAATACAAGTTATTATTAGAGCTATATATGTAGCACTTACTACCCACCATGCACATGATATAAAGCATTCTTTCTTTCCATCTGTGATTTCAATACGGTCAAGGCACATTGGTGTGTCATGGCGTGTTGCCGGGATAAGTAGTACTTGTTTAACCGTACCTATGTACTTATTGGAAGTAGAGAGAATTTAATGAGAAGAGGACAGCAGGGAGAGTTGTTCTATATGTGTGTAAGAGACCTGCTATGGAGAAGAGAAGTGGTATTGAAGAGTAAGGAAGTGTTGTACAGGGCGTACTTTGCACCCATTGTCACATATACAGCAGAAACATGGAGAATGAATGTAAGAGAGAATAGGAAAGTGAAGGCCATGGGAATGAAGTTTGTGAGGAGCATGTTAGCTGTCACCAGGAGAAACAGGGTTAGGAATGAAGTTTGTGAGGAGCATGTTAGCTGTCACGAGGACAAACAAGATCAGGAATGAAGTTATCCAGGAAATAGTGGGGGTACAGGGAGTACGTGAGATAGTAGAGGAAGACTGAGATGGTATGGGCATGTAATGAGGATGGAGAAGGAGAGGATGCTAAAGAAAATAATGGAAATGCAGTATATAGGAAACAAACCGCAAGGGAGGCTAAGAAAGAGCTGGAAGGAGCAGATAACATAAGGTGTGCAAGTGAGAGGAGAAGAATGGAAGCGATTAAAGGAGGAAGAGTGGTGGAAGGATAGCGGAATCTGGAGGCATTTTACTAAACTGACCAAGCCGCAGGCTGGAAACAGTTTATGATGATGATGATGATGATTATGATGACACTCATTAGCCGGGTGCAAACAAAAACACACTCCTATGTGAGGTACGTATGGCATAGCTTGTATGACTATTTGATTGATCGAAATGAGGACTGAGTGCGGGAGAATATATTACAGTTACATTTTTAACAATATTAGCTTACCCTGGCAACACTCCACGATACGCCACTTTCAAGGAGAGCTATTGTAAATTTTTTCGTCAAACGTTCTACCACCACTAAGGGCGTAAAAGGCCAGTGACGTACAAAAAAAAAGGGGGAGGCTACTCTATATATTCATCGAGTTACTGTTGATTCACAAGCTCGAAGAAAAAAAATGTTCAGAACAGAAACAAAATCACGTTACGAGTCGTGAACCAATCACAAGATTTCAGCCTCATCCCCCTCGACCCACTCTGCGTGAGTTGAAATAGTGAAGTTTGTAGGTTCTGCTCGATAGCGTCTGCTTCGTGCGCATGCTCCGTTTAGCTAGACACAAGCAGACAGTTGCGTGACAGTATCAAAGATTGCGTTGCGTTCTTGATAACAAGTTCATGGCCTTGAAAATGTTCAAAATCACTATTTTAAGGCACTGATTACTTCTGAGAAATTGTGGTTCGAATCCCGGTTGATAGTTGTTTAAGTGGGGCGAGAGCAGGAAATTTGCTATTGATTTACTAGAAATTTCTTTATAAGTGTTATCTGAGTCGCTTAAAGATTAATCCTATTGGCAGTTTTTATTTGTGTGTGGTCCACGCCTTACTACCCGTCCAGGTTATATACGACTGTGATTTGAGCACCAGCCTCCTCATCACTGGCTATCCAGTGTATTGGGAGACAAACGTCCTAAGCTGTGATACCATCGTTGCGGAATACCTTCGGTTAAACGTTTGTAGAAACAAAAATGATAGTAAAAAAATCATCGCAAACCCAAAATAGATTTATGAACTCATAATTTTTTTTTGTATAAAATTGGCATATTTGCATTGAGAGTGTTCTTTCTCCGTACTTGGGGCAAGTTGTATGTTATTAATCAACATCGGAGGAGTGTATATCGCGGTGTATCTTGAGACGAGAGTTGCCGTAGTTCCCTCCTCCGGCCGCGGTGGGCGTTGTAGTCGTGTGGTGGAGGAGGTGGGAGCTACGCGAGTCTTCCACAGACTGCAACATTCGTTCAGATGTGGACTTAAGATTACCCGGAGCTGTGTCTGGGGGCAACAGTGGACCAAGCGCCTGGGTTGGAAGAGTGGCACACAACTGCTTCGGTCGATTATATATTCCTTGTTTCTGATCAATATTTAGACATGACCTCTAACAGCCGGATAGCCGGGGAATTAGATATAAGATTACGTCCCGAATATCCAACACCTTATCTCAATCAGTAGCGTGATCTAAGAGGTCCCGGGTTCGTTTCCTGGAATGGTAGAAAAATGTATCATTGGTGAATTACCATTTCAAAGTGATGAACTAACTTCCAGGGACTGGATGCTGTGTCTGTCCTAGTCTTAAGTTAGATTGTAAGGCATATGAAGCTAGGACAGGCCTAGCAAGCTGGTAGTGGAAAATATATGGCTTGAATTAAAAAACTGACCCAGACCACAGGTTGGAAATAGTCATGGCTGTTTAAAAACTACGTTCGAATCAAAAATATCATCGAAGTGCGATTTTCTGCACTCTTCCCCCGGCAACAGTAAAAATTAGGCCAGTTTAATAGTTTTTTCATCTTAAATATGTATTTTTGTATATTTGTAGTCGTTGATGTATATGCCTACATTGTCGGATTTACATAAATTGGGTTTTGGGGTGGAATACAATGTGGGGGACCCCCATAAACCCTTGTAAGTTATATCATAGCATGTCTGAGGAATGGTAAAAACCAAGCAACTGTTTGATTTTACACAAATGTAATAATAGCAAAGAGGAAGCATGCTACATAAAGACTTCATAAAAAAAAGCTCATTATATACAAATTTTCCTGGCTTTCTTTGAAGAAAACATGTCAATAATGTCTTTAAATTTCATTTAATGAAGGATATAAACTTTCTATGCTGGCTAGAAAATTATAGTAAATATTTTTTCCTTGTTGAGATTTGTGAGGGGGCTTTGTTTGTGCCCCCTCCCCCCGGAACGATCGCCCGTCCTTAAATCTGACACTGGATATATAGTATTTGCAATAGAGTGTGCTTAAGACAGATGATGGGTAATTTTAGATAAATACACCTATAAAGAGGCTTGGAAATCACATGGTAAATTAAATTCATCTCCAAGGCACTCAGTAGGGTTGGAATTGAGGATTCTAGGTAAGGATCCAACACAATATCTATGAGCTCAGATATAACTTAATAAAGATTTAGATGGCAATTGGGAAAACTAGATTTAAGGATTTTTAAGGAGTGAGTCAAGAAACTAGTACATGTTTTGTTTAAAATAGAATTCTCAAGTCTTGTCAATAACCATATATTAAACCGAATCTATTTTCTAATTTAATTTTGTAACTAGTGATTGTTTTAAAATTTAAAGAAAGAAGGTATTGACTATTTCTAATAGACATATGACTGTTTCTTATTTATCTATATTTGTAAATGTTTTAGAATTCAAGAATAGACAATATTTTATCAATACAATGTTAATTTTTACTCCGCATCTGATAGTAATTACTCTGTGTTGTATTGAGTAATACAAAATTTTGGTTCGATACCCCTCCTCTCCCCTCCTCTTATTCTCAAGTCTGTCCCTAAAGAGTAAGAACTGGATTATGCTTCCCATTCTCCAACTTGATGATTTATTGGTTTGTCGGCGGGTCGTGATAATTACAGTACAACACAGTTCAGTCTATATATTCTAGTCGTGTCTCTTTGTTGTTGGAGCCACAACACACAAGTTGATAGAGAGCATTAGTTGACAACTGTCAACTGTTATAGCTGGGAGGCCAGTTAGGGGATCATTTCATAGGTAAAGGATTGTGCGCGTACGAATAAAAGTAAATTGAAAAATATAACGAGTATGATTGGATTTTTGCATGAAGAAACTTTAAAAAAATATGAACATAATTTTTTTTATATCAACGATATTAAAATTTTACTATATTATTATTATTAGCACCGCGTCTTACTACCCGTTCGGGCTATACGTACTTACGCTAATGTGCAATGGTAGGGTGATTGTGAGATTAAATGGAGGACCTACAGTTTAACGTGAGATCCGAACCACGGTGGAGGCCTGGCATTCCTCACATTCATAAGTTGTGATTAATACACGTCTTGTCAATTTTATTATATTATTAGTGTTATTTTATAGGTAGTAAACTTTTCATGTCGACCTTGGTAGTCTGGGGGTAAAGTGCTCGCCTCAGGACCCGATGTTCGTGGGTTTGAACCCAGCTGAGGTTAGCGGATTTTTCCTTGAGCGATGAAAATCAGTAGCACAACTTCCTTCGGAAGGTAAGTAAAGCCGTTGGTCACGTGTCGATTGTGGTATGTAAAATAACCCTGGAGGATATGGGAAATTATATCTCCTGGCAAAATTGGTAGGCTCTTTTGCTCTCGCTCATATAAATTCAGTGTGGAAGGCAATGGGGAACCACCACACGTCCTTAACCCCCCAATTTCTACCAGATGTGCAGTCGCTACTAACCAGCCGAAGGGCTGAGTACATGTACAGCGCCGGATGGATAGAAATAATATCAAACAAAATTTCGGGGGGTTGCCTTAAGCAGAAGAAGACACTTTTCATATGAATATCGGAGAGAAATAGTACACTATATAATTTATTTGAAATAAAAGTTAAAATATTTGTTTATTACCCCTGTAATACTCTTACTTTCAAGCCTAATTAGATAAACTTGCAAGGAAATAGAAGTTATTAATCCAGTTCATGAAAGTATTAAAATAAAATAAAATTTTCTACGTGAGAGGTTGTGAGAAGTAAAATCTTTTCTATTTGATTGTACTTCTCATTGACATGGAAATACAGGTCTATCTGAGAGCTAGAAAAGTTTCTAGTTCTACTTTCACGTTAGGTGGCCAGGCGATCTAGGGGTAAGGTATCGGACTTCTGTGCTGGGCGTTTAGGGTTCAATCCTCAGTCCCAGCACAGATTTATATGATTGCTAAACTCTTCCTTCAATTCTGACAAGACGTGTATTAATCACAACTTGTGAATGTGAGTGAATGCCAGGCCTCCACCGTGGTTCGGATTCCACGTTAACTGTAGGTCCTCCATTTCATCTCACAATCACCCTACCATTACACATTGGCGTAGTAGTAGTAATAATAATAATAATAATAGTAATAATAATAATACTTTCACGTTTCATACGCCAAGTCACGTGATATGAAACTGTACCCTTTGATGTGTCTTATAAATACCTATAAAATATTACTAATAATAGGATCGAAGGTTATCAATTTTTCTACGCAAAATTATGTGTTAAAAGCCCTTCTTATGAAAATTGGACTGTATCCTCATGGTAAAATAATTATGTTCTGCGTTTATCGGCTCTTGCAGGCAAATCGGTGGATGACAGTGCAGATGACAATAAACATATTTCAACCCGATCCAAATGGACCAAAAAATTCACGCAGATATCATCAAGTGAACATATTTTATGTTCTGGTCCCTAGGCTATCAACGTAGCCCGGACTCTGACGACCTAAGATTTCTAAAAAGGGAACTAAAAATTCTAAAAAATCACTTTTAATTTACAAAAAAAAAGACCTAATATTTTGAACAAAAACCTGTAGTAAATGAATACACCAAAATAAAACGAATGATTTAAAAATGGAACCGTATATATGCAATGAAAAGCTTTTAACAACTAAACTCTTGCATTCTGATCAATATATTATTGATTTACAAATATCTCCTTCAGAAGTAATAGCTACACCCTCCCAACGCAACCCTCTCAAGCCTAGTTGCAGTGTCTCACTAGGAATGTTTATTTTACAACCAGACAAGCAAAGAGGACACAAAGTTCATTACTTAAATTATCTTCTTATTCCGACCACCAAACTATTCAAAAAATATGTTCGAGATAGTGTGTATTTATAAAATATTGATAGTATTAAAAAGTATACACTTTTTTCAACATAAATACTTAAAAATGATTCAAAAATGACAGAAACCAAGGAAATACGTTCTAAAAATCCAAAATAACAAAAAAAAAAAGACCAAAGAACGACCTATTAAAAACAAATTTACAACCAGGGGGTCATGAACATAATTTATGCACACATGAGCATTGTTTGTGATGTAAAAAAGAGAGAAGATAACATGTAGAAACCCGCCTCGGTGGCGTAGTTGGCTAACGCGCCAGTCGTGTTGAGTCAGACCACCGAGGACGGGGAGATCGAGGTTCGAATCTCGGTTGGGTGAACTGGGGGCGGTTTTTCCTAAATGGTTTTCCACTCTCCCTCCACGCAAATGCGGGTTCACTTCCCCTATATTCAACCTTCCCAATTCCTAATCCATTAGTGTAATTAGTACTTAAGCGTATAACCCGAACGGGTAGTAAGACGCGGTGCTAAAAAAAAAATGTAGAAATCTGGGCCCTGGTTATCAGCTCACGTGTGAATCCTCCTTTGTTAATAATAGTAAAGAAGGCACAAAATGAGTCAAATTATTCCTCAGAGAAATGACAATATTTTCAGTAACAAGCTGAAACAGATTCCTCATAGCTCTGGTGTGTCCCCGTCCAAACAATGGAGGAGATGTGTGCGACGTTTTTCTCGTGGGATCTGTCCTCTCTCCCCCCGGTGTTATGCAAACCGTGTGACCATGAGTCCAAGGTTGACCTGTGAACCCTCGACCCTGTTGATCCTAACTACTTCCTGTGGCCCTCCTCCCCCACTTCCCGTCATACCTTACTGGCTCCTTGATGCACCTCCGCGGATCTTCGGCCAATGATTTCCGGGACCAGAGACTAAGACCAGTGTTGCCAACCTATATTAACAAGATCCCGCTAGAATGATCAAATGATACCATTTCTTGCTAGAATGTTTCCTTCTGGAGATTGTGGACTCTGTACTCTTATCAGAGAATGTTCACTTCTGGAGATTGTGCACTCTGACCTCTTATCAGAGAATGTTCACTTCTGATGATTGTGCACTCTGGCCTCTTAGTAGAGAATGTTCACTTCTAGAGATTGTGCACTCTGGCCTCTTAGTAGAGAATGTTCACTTCTGGAGATTGTGCACTCTGGCCTCTTAGTAGAGAATGTTCACTTCTGGAGATTGTGGACTCTGTACTCTTATCAGAGAATGTTCACTTCTGGAGATTGTGCACTCTGGCCTCTTAGTAGAGAATGTTCACTTCTGGAGATTGTGCACTCAGTACGCTTATCAAGGAATGTTCACTTCTCTTATCAGAGAATATTCGCTATAGGAGGAAGAAAGAAAGCTCTCCAACAATATTTATTTTAAAACTAGAGTTGGTTAGTTAAAATAATACAGGTAGTTTACTAAGAAATAATGAGCTATCAACGAAAAGGGGGAGTATAATGATCAAAGATGAAAGCCGAAAGCCCTTTCGCACTTAGGTAACCTATTTATTATTGTATCACCGTGTCTTGCTACCCATCCAAGTTATATGCAAATATGATACTCTAATGGGGCAGGGATTAGGAAGGAAGCATTTTAGAGATAATCTACCAGCATTTGTGTGGAAGGAGAGTGGGAAACCATTTAGGAAAAATACCTCAAAAGACCCGACAGAGATTCGAACTCTATATCCCTGTCTCCAGAAGGCCAGTCTAGCACGAGAATGATGCCTTAGACTATTTGGCCACTGAAGTGGGTAGTTAAACTGTCCCTTTATCAGATCGTAGTAGCACCTAACCAACGCCATGTTCCTGGAGGGGTGGGTGCGCCCATGTTTGTTTAATTTGTTTCGCACGTAGAGAGACATTTTCGTGGAAGGTCATTCCACGGTTCATAATTTCACTAATTATATATAATAACGAGTGTAGTTGAACGCGCTTGTGACGTGTCGTACGTGCGTTGATAGGTCGGCGTGAGGACTGTTCTACCATGGGAAACGTGCGACACTAATGCTGATTAATTTGTCGCTTGTCCGTCACTTGAAGTGAATTTGATGACAATCAGTTTAGTTCTGTTTGAATTCACCGACAAAAGCTTTTTTTTTTTTTTAAATCAACGGATTAGAAACTAACATGAACTTAGAACAATGAACCACTTGCATCTATGGTTGAAAGGTCCGAAATATCATTCGTGCAATAAAGTGTACTGCAAGTGTCAGCGGGTGGATCGGGGTTTGAATCCCATTCGTATGTAATCATGGAGGTGTTTTCATAGATGGTTTCCAGCTCTCTCTTCAAGCAAATTTGGTTACATTTGCTCTGAAACTCTTCCTTTTCCATCCCTACCCTGATAATGTAAATACGTGGATAGCCCGGACGGTTAGTAAGACGCGGGAAACATAAACAAAAGAACTGCCATAGCTGGAGGAGGCATTAAGTGCTACTGCCAAGAACGAGGTTGAATATTGTTTGAGTGCTGCTGTTGTGTTAGTGTAATTATACTATGCGGCCCTAACTCGCCACTAAATATCCGCTCATGGTTTGACTTAATTTCTTAGTCCGGGAACAGATTTTGCCTATTTACCTTTTCCTTTCCTTGATCGTAAAATCATCGTGAATCATAACCCACTCCTTTATTTAGTTCACTTTATGTAAAAGTATCATTAACTAGTTTAAGTTAATTTTACTAATAAAAATATTTTAAAATTAAAATTAAATATTTTATAAGGTAAATTAATCATAATCCACTCCTTTATTTAGTTCACTTTATGTAAATGTATATGCATATGTAATGTATATGCATTTCATGTTATTATGAGTACAATATGTTAATTTTATAGTACCTATAAATGCCTATTCTGTTTGTTTGTTATTATTTTGTAAATAAGTGCCTTAACGCACCTATTTTGGCTTCAACCTCTTTTTCTCTTTACTACGATCTGGATTTTCTGCTGAAAGAGCGAGTCCGGGTTATTGGAAATTGTTAAGTTGCTGCATACTTGTTTGGAGTAGGTTTGAAAATCGACCCTTGCTAAATAACTTCCGATGGGCGTAAATTGGGTTGGAGGACAATGGGAGCAGTGGCAGACATATTGGGAGGAAGCGGCGTGGAGTTGCAGGAGAAAAGTTTAACTTCTTCGGAATTGGCACATTTGACATATTTTTTTCCCCTTGAAAATTGGTGTGAGGTAGAACTAAGCTTTTCTAATTATAAAAAAAATATCTGAAATTATAACCAATTTCACAACTAATAATCTAGAAAATTGTGATTAGCATCATGTGACCCACATCAATGGTCAAATGGGCTAAGGCGTCACTCTCGCAGTAGACTGGACTGCCAACGAAAGGATATTTGAATCTCGATCCAGTGCACTAAAGGTGTTTTTTACTAATTTTTTTCTCACATTCCATGAAAATTCAGATACACTTCTTCTAAATTTCACCTTCCTCATCCTTAAGACATTAGCGTAATTAGTAGGCCTATATATGAGTATAGCCTGATCGAGTAGTGAGAACTGGTGCTTAAAAAACAGCAATGTGAATTGGTTGTGAGTAATAAATTAGTAAGTTAAGGTTTTTTGACGATCAACATTATTCTATCTCCGAAGGGTCCAGAGAAAGTAAAAAATATGATTAATAAAACTTAGTGGGATAGACAGGGTGACAAATGAAGAACTCCTAAGTACAGTGGGTGAGACGAGATCCATTTTGGATGTGATTCTTCGGCGCAAGTCAAAGTGGATCGACATAATAGAAGGAAAGTTTGAGGGAAAGAGGAGCTTAGGAAGAAGGAGGATTAAAATATTGGAAGAATTGAAGGAACGAAGAAAATTTTGGAAGATGAAGGAGGAGGCAGAGTATAGGGTGCATTGGAGGTTAAACTCACTGACAAAAGGAATTGACCTGTCGTAAGACAGAACACCTAATAATAAGTGTGACGTTGTGTTCTTTCTGAAATCTCTGACGTAAGCCCTACAGCTCAAAGTACGTGTTCCATTATTTGGAAAAAAAACACCGATCTATTTTAGTTTAATTTTATCAAAAATGAGGTATAGCTTTACGTGAAACTAAATTAAATAAAATACAACCAAACACATTCTTTTTTTAGACAGCTTAGTATTTTTGTTTTGTCTCACAAAGGTATTTCTAATGGAAAGTTTTTTTTTAACATTTCTCTAGAGCCAATGAAATGTTAATAAATATTGTTTGATGCCGCCGACACTTTTATGCACATGTAAGCGCGACTGGACGTTTCATTCGTTTCTCAAAACATTTCTGTTATTCATATTATGCGAACTTGTGTAACCTGGTTTTACTTCACTCACGCGATGAAGGTTAGTTATACGACTTCGCACAAAATCATGGCTCTTAGGTTTATTTTGAAATATTGCCGGTATGCGTAAGAAAAAATAGGCATTTAGCTATTTTAACATAATATTTATTTACTAACCAAAACAAACGTAATATTATAGTTTACTTTTAAAATTTACTACATTTTAAAATAACACAACCCTTTTCAACATTATTTTTTTGTTATACATACTGTATTTTTTACTACCTACTTTACAAAAAAATAAAGATGTAATATTCGTATACATTTTACGCATTTATATAACATTTTAGTAACAAAGTTGGTACTAAGGTCAGTGTGTATAACCTCAGCCAAGAGGCCCATATTTGATCTCAATTGGCCATGCTCAANTTAGATTTTACGACTAAAATATTGAATCATTAATAAATAATTGAACGTTTGCAGAAGACAAAACTCTCAATGGTGGGCACGCGGACAAAACGTCAAGCTCGCCCAGTCTGGGTCTTCACTGACAGGGAGGTCACGTTTGGCATACTGAAGGTGTTTTTTTTCCAAAAGTAATTTCCCACTTACTCTCCGCACAAATGCGAGTACATTTATCCTAAATTATATCATTCTCATCCCTAATCAATTAATACAAATATATATGCGTTTAGCCTGGATGGGTACTAAGTTGCGGTGCGCAAAAAAAAAAAAATTTAGCACCGCGTCTTACTACCCGTTTGGGTTATACGCTTAAGTACTAATTACACTAATGGATTAGGAATTGGGAAGGTTAAATTTAGATGAAGTGAACCCGCATTTGCGTGGAGGGAGAGTGGAAAACCATTTAGGAAAAACACCCCCAGTTCACCCGACCGAGATTCGAACCTCTATCTCCCTGTCCTCGGCGGTTGAGCTCAACACGACTAGCGCGTTAGCCAACTACGCCACCAAGGCGGGTTCAAAAAAAAAGATGGTTAAAGTTCTTGGTGACTGGTTGATTGGTTTTTGGTTCGGGTCCTGGCTAGGTAATATCGGTAAAATGTAGCTAGTTATTGACAGATCAAAGTAGTTCTTTTTTACAATCCAATTTTCGTAGGAAGGTTCTCCTTTATCCGAAAGCTAGAAAAGTTACTGGGTTTCGTAATCAATCTCACGTCAGCTCATGCGATCTGCAGTTGTCACTTATGATAGATTTTTTAACACCGCACCTTATTACCCGTTCGGGTTATATGACCTGATATATATTATCACACTAATATAATATTATAAACTTTGATAGCAAAAGAATAAGGTTTGAATTTTCTGAAAGGAACTTCCAATGAAAATTAGACTGAAGTTAATTCCGAATCATTTAAAATCTAACACAACAACGCATCTAACGTCCTTTTCCTGTGTGTGTCCTTTATATCATACCTTTTACATGTTCCTATCTATGTGTCCTATCATTCTTTACAAATTCTCCATTTTCTCCCTTTTGTGTTATTTGGTCTCCTCTTTTAGTAAGCTGCGTTACGCGTTTCACACTCCTCCCTGATGAGTTCCGATAGAATGAAACCTAGGTCGGGGGATTGGGTGGTGACGATCGATTTTCTTCAAGAGGCATCCATAACCTCTTTGTCCAGTGGCAGCAATGTAAAGTGTTAATTGTGTTCTTTTCATTGTAAAAGCCATGTTGTGTTCGTCCCTTTTATATGTTTTTATCCACCTTTCCTATACCTTCTTCTAAATATAATACAGTAAAGGAAGAGTAATTTTGATTCCCCCCGGCTTTGATCCAAAGTCTTTCTGAGGCTATTGGTCATCGTCTGAAGCTCACCGTCTCAACGATCTTGACTGTGGAGGATAGCTATTAGAAACTTGTGAAGATTGTGGCTTACATTATTTGTTTCAAGTTCGGACCCCCTGAAGCTACAAATGTCACTTAGGTGCTTCTAGCACGGATATTCCCAATTATAAATGTCGGGGAATGAAGTGGAAACTTTGAATCCCCCCTCCCCTTTTCCCTTGTCCTAATTACTCCTGAAACTGTCCAACTAATGCGAGGTAATGATTGGCCCCGGGGCCGCATGCGGCGTGTGTTTTTATTGGCGGTTCGAATTGGGGTGGGGGTGGGGGGATCTCGTGACATTGTGTGACGTAGTTAATGACGTCATCAATCAGTGACACGTCCGGTTACAGTCGTTTTAAAAGTTTATAATTTCATTTTATCATAGGTTGTTTTTTTAGAGCTGTAATCTTCTTAATTTGCCAGTTAAAAATAAAAATACATATTTTTGTTTTGCCTTCAAGGCTTATGAGTCCCTGAGGAGGGAAAATTACGTATCAAGATAAAGGTAATGTTTCTATATTTAATGAGGTTATAGGATTAGAACCGTGTTTTCCGATTTTAAAATGAATTGTTTTATTTCTTCTTTAAAAGATGTGTTGCTAAGTCACTTTGTTAAAACGAAAGGGAAGTCTACAGCACCATTTCCATAGGAAAGATCTTTCAGAAAATATTAACATATATTTTTTGTAGCCAAAATTAAAAACATTTTATGAAATTATTGCTGTTATTTTCTAGTTATTGGTAACATACAACAAAAGTGACTGTGGCAGATGACATGAGCTGACGTATAGATGACGGCTAAGGCCCTTCCTATGAAAATTGGACTGTAAATAGGGTATCAGCAGTAGAACCTTATCTGGAGATCCCAATCCATTTAAATATATTTTTACGCAAAGCTGTCACTTTTGAAAAAAAAAGTCCTTAAGTGAGCACTATAACCAAGACCACCAAGGCCGTATTATAAATAAATATAGATACTGTACATATTTTGATAAACCTTTACCGTATCTTTTTAAATTCCCCATCTATCAGCGATGATAAATAAAAATAAGCATCATACATGGATCAGATGTAGAAGGAGAAGAACCGGCGCCCCCTCATCCTAGAACTGAACTTAAGAAGGTGGAAGATCTGACGCAATAAAAGCAAATCTTCCAGCAACGTCCTCTTGGTGAATTAGCGGTGACCTGTCTGAACTGACTGCTCCACCGCTGGTCTCGAACCCTTGACCCCGAGGTAGAAACCATTCATAGGACCCATCACGTCTCCAGTCACGACTTAAATTACACTGTCTTAACATCGACGCTACGCCGATCCCCGTGAACCTCATCTGGTCTGGTTTTCCGGTGATGGGGTTCGAATCCCGGCCAGGTGCAGTGAGGGTTGTTTTTCCTAAATGGTTTTTCACTCTCCCTCCACACAAACCCGCGCCTGCTTAGAATAAGCTGATTTGTAAGTCGTATATTTACATATCACCACCTGCCTCGGTGGCGTAGTAGTTGACTAACGCGCTAGTTTATTGTTGATCTAGACTGCCGAGGACGGGGTGATCGGGGTACTAATCTTGGTTGGGTGAACTGGGGTGGTTTTTCCTAAATGGTTTTCCACTTTATCTCCACGCAAATGTGGGTTCACTTACTCTACATTCAAACTTCCCAATTCCTAGCCTGTTAGTGTAATTAGTACTTAGGCGTATAGCCCGAACGGGTAGTAAGACGCGGTGCTAAATAAATAAATAGGCCTATATATCACCGTGGCGTCACTTTCCAATAGACTAGACTGCCGATGACGGGGAGATCAAAGTTCGATCCAGGTCGGGTGTAGTGAGGAGGGTTTTTCCTAATTGGTTTTTCACTCTCCCTCCATGAAAATGCGGGTGCACTTAATTTAAATTCAAGCTTCCTCATACCTGGCACGTTATCGTAATTAGTACATAGGCGTGTACATCAAACGGGTAGTAGGAGGTGGTGCTAAAAAATAACAAAATACCAATAACTTCTCTAAAGGTACCATATCAAAAGTGTTTAAGAAGACGGTGATGGGTTTATTAAAATAAAATACCCATAAAACAATTGGTCATAATGGAGTCGGATGGGACGCTCTCATTAAACGACTGTGTTCTTTTGTTAAATCTAGGTGTTATTTAAAAATAAATGTAAGTGTTAACTTTTATATGACTGTTTATGAAGACACAATCCTTAGCGTTGAAAATAAATACATCTCGATAAAACCACAGTCATATTGTGATAACTTATAGAGCATAAAAATAGTTTACTAATTTGATTGGTTTATTAGGACTGAAATAGCAATGTTTTAATTTAAATAAAAGAGATAATTAAAATTGACCAACAAATAGGCCTCAGCCCTGGCACCTGTATTTTTATTTTATTTTTAGCACCACATCCTACTACCCATTCGGGTTGTACGCTTGTATACTAATTACGCTAATGGGTTAGGGATTAGGAAAGATGAATTTAGAGGAAGTATACCTGTATTTGTGTAGAGAAAGAGTGGGAAACCGTTTAGGAAAATACCACCCTTAGTGCACCCGATTGAGATCGAACCACGATCTCCCCTTCAATGACAGTCTAGGCTATTGCGAGAGTAGCGCCTTAGACTATGCGGCCACCGAAATTGGCCCCCTCTAAACACGATGAATAAATAGGACTGACGACTTAATTAGCTTCAGTGGCTGAATGGTCTAAGGCATCACACTCGTGTTATACTGACCTGTTGATGACGAGGATATCGGAGTTCGAATACCGGTTAGGTGTATTGAGGGTGGTTTTTCCTAAATGGTTTCACACTCTCTTTTCAGAAAAATGCGGGTAGATAATCTCTAGATTGCTTTCATACTCATCATCCTTACCCCATTAGAGTAATGATCACATATGAGAACCCAAACAGGAAGTAAGGCGCGGTGATAAAATAAAGAAGACTTAGCTTGCAGTAGATACCCATAAACAACAAAGATATATATATATATTTTGCTCTTTGATTGGTTTTCCATCTGTAGCTTTTGTTTTTACATTTCAACCTTTTTTTTAAAAACTTAAAACATAGTTACTTTAAAACACTTAACGATGAGTATCAGGAGAAATGAGCTAGTCTCGTATTGTCTGGTTTGCCGATGACTGGGAGGTCAGGGCTTGAAACCCAGTAGGATACACTGAGGGTGGTTTTCATGAATGATTTATCACTCTCCCACCACGTAAATTCGGGCACACTTCCTTTAAACTTTTACCTTTTTAATCCCTACCTCATTGGTGTAAATATTCGAATAGCCTGGACGGGTAGTAAGACGCAATGCATATTTAAAAAAAATACTAGGGTAAAAATAGTGTTTTAATGCATTTACAACCAAGCTTATAATTTGTCATATTCAAAATTCAAATTTGAAAGTTTACAAATTAGTTAATAATAATGCCAAGTCCGTGGAAATCCTGTAAAAGTTAAAACATTTGTTTTGTGCATTAAAAAAAATTGCACTTAAGTCATGGTTCTTGGAAATGTTATCAACCCCCC
>CABFWO010000215.1:201567-215743 GCA_902155825.1 Timema genevievae | reverse complement strand
GGTCTTGGGGTAAAGTGCTCGCCTCAAGACCCGATGTTCGTGGGTTCAAACCCAATCGGGGTCGACGTATTTTTCATGAGAGATAAAACCCGTATCACAATTTCTTTCTCGGGTGAATTAGTAAAAGCGTCGGTCCCATGCAGATTGTGGCATGTAAAAGAGTTCTGGAGGGTATGTGAAAATACCTCTCCAGGCAAGATTGGTGGCCTTTTCGCTCTCGCTCATAGAAATTATCGTGTGCTGATATAAACAGTCGATTCAGAAAGTGCACTTTAAATACCTCAAATAAATAAGTGGATAAAAATGTTATAGTTAATAGAAGAAAATATGTTTGTATTTTTTAAAACACCCTTCTTATAATGTTATTAATAAAAGCATGGAAATGTATGTGTCAGAACAATGTGATTCATTGTATGTTGCATCCGATTCGTGAATTTGCCCATTTCATGAATCGGGTAAAATTCTACCCATTCCATGAACTGGCCACTCCTACTGACCATTTCTCCAACTGGGCAGCTCCAATCTTTACCCAATTCATGAACTGGATGATTTTTGCCCGGTTCGAAAGATTTACTAGCGAAGAAACGGCTTGGCCTTTAAGTTAATTTAACTTTTAATCTTTTTTAGAATGGAAGGTTATGTTAAGTTATGTTTGGTTGGTTAAATCCTATCTTAAAACGAATTTCAGTTACGCTTGTAGTAGATGGTATAGTAAGCTCCAGTTCATGAAATAGACAGTTTCACTATTGAGTGGAACATATGTATTTGGATTCACATATCCTGAAGAGTTTTTTTAAATTCAAACTTAAAAATTACTGGCAGAGTTAGTTATGTGTCGATCGGTACGCTCAACTTTGTCCAGGAAGGGCAGGATTTACTTCAAATCTCTGTCGGGTAAATTGCGATGGTTTTTAATATTTAGATTTAAAATGGTTTCCCCCTCGCCCCCATATTGTCGGGTGAATATCCTCAAAATTAACCTTTCTTTAAGCCCTTAAATTTGTGCAAGTTTATGTTAGCTCAAGTGACCCATACATGTAGAACCATGAAAACTTATTGTTATATAAATTTGTGGAATATTTTGAATTGGAGAGTTAAGGACAGCTTGTAGGATAAATAGAAAATATACTTATATATTGTTTTTATTTTGCGGTATATACTAAAACTTTATTTAAATTAATGTTTTAAATGTTCCATAATTCTTGGATAATAATATATACAAACAATTTTATGAACAACATTAATATAATTTAATTATATAATGGTTTGATTGGGATTAGAAATGAATAAAAATGACTTTTTGTTAATTTTTCATACTTTTTCCAAAACATTCTTATTCACTCTTTTGTTTTAAATATAATTACAATATACATAGTGATATCTCAGAAAATATATGTTTTGTATTTATATACAATAATAATAATTATCTATAACACTTAACGATACTAGGATACATGAACGAAATAATAAGTCATATACAATTTGGCATTTGGTACATCAAACACTTTCATTTATTTTTCACAGTAAATACTCAATATCGTTCTTATTGCCATCACTAGCATATTTTTACCAAAATAATAAAGATCATTTATAATTAAAATAGTCACATCATTTTAAAATATGTGTTTCCTTAAAGAACGTTTGAAATATATTTTACTGGACGCAAGATCACAATAATAGGTTAATCATTGCGTTTAGAGAAATAATAGCCGTTCTTACATTTGAGTTAATGGATTTTTATTAAAAAAAATAAGCTTAGCGTATTAATATTTCTAGTTTTAGGTTTACTTTTTAAAAGAGTGCAAATGTAAAATATTGTTACCAAGCTGATGAATTATCTAAGTATTATTATTTGGTGTGAAGATTTATTTGCCTGGAAAAATATATAATTTTAAAATTTAATTCCACATTAACATTTTGGAGTAAATAGTCTGATGTATGACTTACTTAATAACTGCTTACCCTATTTGAATAATGTACATTACAATGAAAAACTAATTTAACATTGATATCACCAGTAGTAATTTTGTAAACGCTAAGGCACTTTAATATTGGTAAATTAATATACATATTTTATATTACTATTTATTTACAATTTATAAAAGATAATAAAATAATTTTATTTATACAACAGCAAAAATGTATAGTTTACTTAACTATTTTCATATCACTTGCTCTCCATATGGGGTTTAATTAACTACTTAAGTGTTCACATTCTCTTATGGATTCACTAAAGTTGAAAACATATTGTGACATAATCCTTGGGCTTTTACACAAATAGGAAATATTACCTACATTCACAACTAAATTACAACAAAATAAAACCCAAAACGCTACCACTTGAAAGTCAATAATATTATTACTCATCGAGTTTTCAAAACACATTGTTAAAGCTTATCAACTAGTTGAAAATATTTCGTAATAACTTTGAATACAATTTACAAATTGAGTCTTTGATATTGTCACGTTTCAGTGAGTTTATTCATTAAAGTAAATGTTTATTTATAAAAGATTTGAATTGAAGAATATTTCTATTGTGTATATTTTTAAAAACTATTTTTCATTGTATTACGACTTTATTTACTGTATGTAATTAGAATGTCTTGAGATATAAATGAAGTAGACAATATGTATTATCTAAGTAATGAAAAATATTCAGACGTGCAGCTGGGACACACTAATCTCATTTGAACACAAATTGATATGTGGGAAGCTATAACATAATGGAATGTGTAAAAAATTTGGAAACTTAATCTGAAGCTAACCTTTGACTAAAACATATTACTCAACAACACACAAATAGTTTATATAATGGATTATTTAATATTCGTTGTTCCACATATATGCTATTTACGATTTAACGTTTCAAATAATAACACATTTTTCAAAATAGGAACATCGGCAATGCCCAAATAAATTTGCATTTTCTTTTATCCACAGCATAAAAATTAATTACAATATTATCAGATATCAACAATATAATCGAAAAGTCTTTATTCTGTGGAACGCTCATGGTAAAATCTTTAATTAAGACATATTGTCCAATTTAATTAAAAACCTAGTTGAAGAAAAATAAGCGGGAATAATTTGGAAATATATATTTTTTATTTTTATTTAATTTTCTTTTGGTCTGCACTGAAAGCAAACCGAAATCTTTAGTTTTAGCACTTGTCAAAAGCATTTGTTAACCTAACTAATCTCTCATGGGTCAATAATGTATTTTCTCTATTGTATTATGCAATTAGTGTGTTTATGATCTGGTAGGAAGAGGCAATTGATTGGCCAAGGACCAGACTTTAGTGGATTGAGCAACTAAAGTTTCTTGAGTCAAGTTTCTTGAGTTAGAAACACTGAAATATAGGACAGTTAAGAGCACCTTCACACTGGTTACACCAGGACTCTTAGAGCAAGCCACTCATTTTTATTTTTAATAAGACGGTTTTATGTTAATATCTCCTAATCTAGCCTTTAAAAAAAGTGCAAGTACTGTTTACCCAAATCTTATATAAAGCAATTCAGGAAGACATATTATCTCAGTCGGTGCTAAGCTATATTTACTTGCATTATTTTTAAGTAGGAATATTAGGCGTTGATGTTGATTCATTTTCTCGCAAGCACGAAAGAAAAAAACACGAGAAATAGCAACCCATGTCAATTCTCCTTAATTGAATTGGTGCTTATTTTTCTCTTTAATATCCTATTTAAAGTTTTATCTGCTATCACAACAGATAGTGAGGAGTGTTCTCTGTTCAAATTAAGGTTTCAGTTAATCCCATTCCCATTGTTGGGTAATGAACGTTCATATTGGGAATATAAACAGAATACAAATTGAATCATTATCATGACGGGTGATTGTTTATAACGTAAAGTCTTGTATCAATCATGAAATTTAAAGCAAGTCTTGTTAAGTCTTCAAGTTGTAGCTCGAACATAAATTTATCTATTTCCGTTTGTAGAGCATTATACGCGTTTCTTACACATTTAAGATTATTTTCGTCAAACATAATGACGAACGAATATTATTTAGTAATTTCGGTAAGCAATTTAACTAAACAATAAGAGTAAAATTTAGCCTACTATTTTCACATGTGAACATATTGAAATTTAACTATTTTTCAAGCGTCTATTTTTAGTCCTATTTGAGAACAAATGTTTGTTGCTTATTGGGTTTCTCTTAACTGAACACATAACATCTAAGACTTTTTTTACACCAATACTTAACGTATGCTTCGAAAATTAATTAAGAATTTGTACATAATTTTAAATTTAAAAGGTTTAAAAGCAGTGGGATGAGAGGTATGCTTTGTAATCGAGCTGTGCTGTACCATATGTATACTCATTCCAAAATGTATTTTCCACAAAGCGGATTTTGTTCTAAAAGTACTCTTTAATTTGATTATATATTTATTTTTTAAACCCCTAGTGCCAGTCATTACAAGAGTCAACTGCTATAGCAGGTCTTCCTCACGTCGGCTAATATGACGCTGAAATCGTCCTCCGTCTTAATATGCACCTGACCTTCACCGTCACCGTATTCTAGCTGTGACTGGGGAGCCTCTACTAAGCCGCCGCCATAGGCCATGGCTTGTTGGTGCGCATGCGCTGCGTTGATGGCGGCTTGGTGCTGCGCATGCGCGGCTGTCACGTGAGGGTCCGTCTTGTACATGGATTGGTGCGCCACGAGGTCAAGCGCACTGTGGTGAGTGTAATGTTGGTAAATCTGCTGCTGTTGTTGTTGGTGTTGGTTCTGATGATGGGCTGCGTGGTGCTGGTGGTAGTTGTGGTTCGAGTCCATGGTAGAGTCTTCTCCTCCACTGCTTCCTGTAGCCTATTGATATAAGAGAAATAGATTAGTCAAATCCCGTTGAAAAACTTTGCTGCGACATACACCAATTAGATCAGAACGTAGTTTTTACAGTAGAGTCTCGGAAACTCGACCTAACGTGGAATGAGATGGTGTCGAGTTATTAAAATGTCGAGTTTTACGAATGACCTTACATAAGATTCATGTTTACTAAATAAGGACGAATCACAGTACAGTATCGAACGTTATAGGTACAGTTGTGCTCTACTGTAGTATTGTACGGTACAATAATAATAATATACGTAAAGTAAAATATATTACGTGTTAATATAATGGTGTATATACATATGTGTAATGTACATACATGCAGTACAGTACTGTGCATATAATATTGTATTGATTCGAATAACACGTTACTGAATTGGAAAACTAACAAACACGGCAATTGTAAAAACACCACAACACGACTATTCCACTCGAGTTACACAAACAAACTGAGAGGTTATACAGTTGAATAACCTTGGATTGGGGTGATTGGCGCCAACAACTGTGTGCACGTGCGCGTGTCGAGTTACACGGAATGTCGAGTGTCGCGTTTCTGAGACTATATTTTAGTTTGTGGAAAATGATCAAATTTTCCATTGTTTAAGGTAAACCTCATTTATCTTGAAAGGTAGCGGTATCTCTTTGACGGATTCCACTATGGCCCTGTCTTATGAGTTGTGCCATGGTGGAAACGTACAAGATAAGTTTGCTACCTTACATGTTAAATGGAGTGTACAAATGGGGATGCAATATTTTTCCAGACAATTTAACCTATTTCATTCTATAAGAAGAAACTCAATGACATGTGGCAGTAACAAACAAAAAAAGGCATATTAATTTTTTTTAAATGTGTACTGGCAAACTCGAAAACTATACCTAAAATTTTCAAGATGGTCTCGATTGAGCTAATAAAAGAAAGTACTTGCGAATGGGACTAAATTGATTGTATAGGCTTAAAAACGCACTAAGTGGGCATGGTATTGAAACGATTAAGGGAAAACTATATGTATAGAAATACCTTATATTGATTGTGCCTGTAGTTCTACCAGCACAGATATTTTGATCTAATGCATTTAAGTCATTCTAATTTAATGTGACGTTAAGATGCTATAGCAAATATTTTAGTTTGTTTGGACAACAAATCATCTGACATTTGATTATTACGGCTTCTATGTTATGTTTTTTAAGAACAATACCAATTTAATTATTATTTGTAATAAGGCTAAAACGATCTATAAACATATAATATTGTCGGCTTTATCGTAGTGCTATAGTGGAAATAAATCCTATGGTAGGGATAAACAGTTCTTAGGATATCGATTATTATATTATATGGTAAGAAATTTTCTAAAAAAAAAAAGCATCGTGACTTACCACAAAGGTATTGAACCTTAATTGCTAAGTCAATGTTTAGTGTCATGAGCTAGTGGCCCTGATAGGGGATATGATGGACTCGGAGTGCATTAAGAAATTTAAGAACTTTGTTAGTGCAAATGTTTAAATCTTGTCCGGTGGAAAAAACCAGTATGAAAATGTATCACGTGGTTTTGAATAGTAAATTTGTATGATTATGGAGTGTTCAACTAGTAATATAAATATGGTATACTATTAAATTTATAAACAAATCATTTATTACTCATATTATTTTGATATTTAGCTTTTGCCTTTGCCTTAAGTATAATATTTTATTTAATAACTAACTATACGGATTATTTTAGTCGCAGGAAATTTAAATATAATAAACCAAATCAATACTATACTCATTTTAACTATGTAGACACTATTTACTTACATTAATCTAGTAATAGTAAGACGCGGTGCTAAAAATAATATAACACTAATCCTAGAGTAGTCCTTAACATTTTGAAACACAATTGATCATATTAAGCTAAATCCTTAGTATTTAAATAAAATTGATTAAAAAAAGGGATTTTATAAA
This sequence comes from Timema genevievae, assembly GCA_902155825.1. Classification (NCBI taxonomy): domain Eukaryota; kingdom Metazoa; phylum Arthropoda; class Insecta; order Phasmatodea; family Timematidae; genus Timema; species Timema genevievae. The sequence continues at coordinate 208,955 of CABFWO010000215.1, read as the reverse complement.
ACAAATACGTTTTAAGTTTCTTTAAAGTGTCTCAATTAACTATACCTTTCTACAAAATTTCAATTTTCTGATTAACATTTTGATTCCAAATATCAATAAATCATTTTATTCTTTATGTTGAAAAATTACACCTGGACACGGGAATCGAACCCAGGATCTTTGGGTTAGTACTCCAAAGCTCTAACCAGTGAGCTATCCAGAAATAGTCCCGTGTCCAGAGTAATTCTTCACTCATATTTTAAGGCAGAGTCTGTGATGGACATGCGTAAATAATATGATCTTTAGATGTGGCTATAGCCATAGTTAACAAATATAAGTTTTGATATTTAATCTATCACAACAAATAATTTGTTCTAGTTAATTAAAATAATATTGCTCTTTAACCAATATGTTCACATCAACACGTGTTATTTAAAACTGAAGAGCTATTTAAACACTAAAGCGATGTCATTTTAAACTTTTAATCATATTTAATTATCTAAAGGATATCCAGAGGATTAATACAAAGATTAATACCAATAAAATCACATTTTATTGTAATTTGTTATTTAATTAATATATTTTCCGAAATTAAAAATAGTATATTTTATAGGTTCCATTCTAGAGTCGTCTTTATAATCATAATTAGCACATTATCTATCTCGGTTACCTCGTGATGGTGCTGCTGCGCTTGGTGCGACACTGACGAGTATTTGAGGTACTTGTCGAACTCCCGGGCGTCCACCACGCCGTTGTCGGTGACGCCGTCGTCCAGAATAAGGTCCTCCTCCTCCGAATGGCTGACGTAGGAGTTGACCTGGTGGTGGTGGTGGTGGTGGTGGGGATGACTATGGTGGGGGTTGTGATGAGAGGCGTACACCAGCCCCCGGTCATCGGTCAATAGCACGTCTGTGGGAATGACGGAGAGTTAAAACTTTGTTCTAAGATAAAAAACTTTTAAATGGTCGAGATTGCTACAAATGTCACTTGAGTAGGCTTCTCAACCCCCTTTGTTAAAAAAATAATATAAATACCGTCTGCCACCAGTGGTTTGAATCCCGACCCCATAGCCGTTATGCCCACTTTTTATTGGGGAGTAGGGATTTGGGGCAGCTCCCTTCTACTATTAACTAACGTTTCAAGCAAAAAAAAAAACAAAACAATATAATATTGATACCTTCAATACACCCGACCGGGATTTGAATATCGATCTCCCTGTCAATAGTAGTCCAGTCTATTGAGAGAGTAACGCTTTAGACCAGGGACGTTTTAAGAAAATGTTGGGCCCGGGGCAAACTAATCTGAAACCCCCCTGACGGCAATTTTTCAGTTTTAGCACTAAGCTATTATAATAATAATATTGATACGTACTCGGTACTTATGTTACTTAATCATTTTTCATGTTTTATTGAATATTGATCAACCATTTAAGTGATTGTAATTTATTAAATGCAAACCATCAATCTAATTCCTCTTTGCACCATTGCACTGTTAGTTTTCTGTGGACCGACAGCGGTGGCACAATGGGGGCGTATCTTACTGTACTGCAACACATTACTCGAATAACGTAGATATTAAATTACCTAAAGTTAGGATTTTTCAGGAATTTGGAGTGGAATCCTATCACTAAGCGAATACTTGTCGCTGTTAACTATCTGTACACTATTTTGATGCGAAGTTTAGAATAATAATTGTAATTTATTTAATAATTTTCGGGAGAAATGTGGTCCCCTGGAATGTAAGGCCCAGGGCAAATGCCCCCTTTGCCTCCCACCCCCTTATACCCTGTGATCATAAAATTGGGTTAGTAAAAAATACACTAGCCTTAAAGTTAGCCTGCTATTTATTAGTGCCTGGGAAGTTGTGATCTTAAACGTACTCCTAGCCGCAATTATAATAAAACACGGTCGTTTCCCCTTAATTTCGCACGTCATAACCTCCTCGTCCTACTTGTCTCCTGATATCTCCCCCGACGTGTACTTGCAGTACTCCAGATCGTGACCGAGAAGGTAACGTCTGATTATCGTTAATACTCTGCTACCCCACTACCTTAATGTCCACACCAGAGCGGTGAAAATAACAACAATTTCCGTCCAGCCGGCTGCTTGTTAGCTGGCTCTCTGCACGCTCTCCAAGGGCCACCTGACGTGCGGGGGTCGATGAAGTTTAAGGGGGGGAGTCCCCGACACGACACGCACGAATGGAACTGTGTGTTCTTGTTGTTTGAGGAACTTGGACTTACGTGGTTGTGAAGGTCAAGGATTGAATCTCGACTGAGGGAAATGGGAATTGTTTTCCACTTATGATTTATCAATTAGGTTTTCCCATCTGCCTTAAATTTGGTGTTAAATGTACATTCTGATAGTTTTAAATGTTACTAGGCCCTATAATAATTTTTACAGATGCATACGTGGGCTTCAGTAATGTGATTTGCAGGCATCACCTTTGATAGATAGATATTATCAATACTGATATTTAATGATATCAAAATAAAATGTAATTAATGTTGAGCGTAAAATAAATCTGTTAGCATTTTCTAAAATGCTCTTCCTATCAATATCCTACTGTTATGTTACTAATTAAAACACACTCTAGTAATCTCATTTGTTATGTTACAAATTATTTACTATCGTTAGACAAATTTGTCATAAAATTGACATAGCTAATGAACTATTTTCATTGTGTGATCTATAAAAAACTTGTCAAAAAACTTAAAATAATACGTTTGGTTAAGACGATGGTATTTTGAAATTTGTCTTTTTGCTATCCGCACGTCCTAGTACAAGTACTAGATGCTGTACCCCCTTTCGGATAATTGAGCCTAACCATAACATCTAATATAAAATTAGAATAGGGACATTTATAATACCACATCAGTATTGTCCTTGAGTGTGTTATATAAAAAAAAATTGGTTATGAGGGTGCAAAAAGGGTGTTGCAAAGGGGAATACCCTTATGTATAGCCAATCGAAAATTAATGCCACATTCTTCCGGGCCAGAGTCAAGATTAATAACCTCCAAGCTTCTATATTCGAGTCGAGTCATTTTGATGTAAGTAATTGGAAAGCAAGATGCTTACAAAACAAAACTACCCTCCAACTTGACGTCGCCTACCTGCTCTCCTTTATCGGTCTCTTGTAGGTTTCCCCGTCCACTTCTAGTTACTACACATTTAGCACTACACTACACAATGTAGGGTCTATCTACAGAACACACTGATGTTATTTGTGTTGCAAGTCCAACATGTTTTACATAAACTTCCTTGGTGCTTATAGCACTAGACATTGCCTACCTCTGACGTAGCGGCAATTAAAGGTAAGATGTCCCATGTTAATGTATTTATGTTTTATTCGGTGGATTGTAAAGGTATAACATTGAAATAAAAACCACAAATTCTTAAATAGTTCTAAAAATAACCTTACGTTGTCGAAAAACAATTTTTTATCTTGAATTAGTTTTTTTAGTAAATTAATATTTTTAAAAATTGTCTACAATCTAAGCTATTTGGTTCATTCACGAAAATGGCCTATAGGAATCTTCCTGTTAGGATGTAGATTAAAAAAGTTCATGGAAGCATATTTAGGCCTATATCTAAAATAAAAAACTAGATTTAAAAAAATATAAATTGATGCTATCCAGGCTCAATTAGTAGAGTGTGTGTATACTCGTCAGAAGAATAGGGGAAGTGCTATCAGAAAACAAATAAGACGCCTAAAAGAGTGAACTATTCATTTCCTTCCCTTTATTTCTATTTAATACATTAGCGTCTAAGAATGATAAAGTGCTAAAGTGCATCAAGTTAAGATGCAACCCGTTTTGAAGAATAGCTTCGAGATCACCGAGAAAACAACGTCTTTTTAAACTAAGTTGTTTATGTCCTTCAAACGATGTAAAGAGGTATATTGCAGTCATCTTCGCGCATCCCCCCCTTAAAGCGGCTGCCCCGGCAGTGTAGTAATTACTGTCGGAGTCGTGTGTGAACACTGTTATTTGGAGAACGTTTAATTCCCGCTCGAGAAGGGGAAGGGGGTCTACCGCTGCATCGCAAACTTCTAGCATCGTCGCTCCATCATTTGAAAGACATTTCATCGAGTTCTATAGCGGCTACAAACTGTCCATGAGGAGGACATTGAGATCTGATGTGCAGAATAAATAGCTCAAACTATATTTTACTAGTTTACATTGAACCATTTTTTTTACGGTGTGTATGAATGCCCCCCCCTCCCCCTCTACAAGTTCCTTTCGCCCCGAGGGGCTGCTGACCCAGATATCGCTAGTTAGAGAGGAAGCTATCTCAACTACGGGTGACGGTGCTTTAAATATTTTACCGTTTATGATATGTTTTCATTTCTTTACTCAAATATAGGTTTACATTTTAAACTAGAGAACATCATTTTCAACAGTGATTATAGGAACAAATAAAAAAAAAAAAAGGTGTTGTAATAAAATCGACCACGCAGAAGCGTTTTCAATCCAGATGCTATAACAGTCCTACAGTCTATAGAAACTAAAAGAAAAATCAAGCTAGATAGTTTTATTTAACAAGTGGTGCACGGAAATATATATTGGTAAGGAGAAACATCCAAGATACCAAGGTTTTTTTTAGCCCTTTTCACAGTTGAAAAATACCCTAACTGTAATTTTAATGTGTAAAGAAATATATCTTTTGAATATTAAGTTGTAAGTCTGGTCTTAAAATTTAGCTCACGCAGTCGATTCGTTTTCAGTGCTCAATATTAAAAGTAAGCTGTGCTTCGATTGTTTTAAGCTTTTATTAATATTATTTGTGATCTTGGGGGTGAAAGGTTTAATCCATCCCTTCGCCCCTTTTACTTTCTCACAAGTGCGTTGTTGAATTTAAATTACTTGAATTTCCTAACATTGTGTTAGTTTAATATTATTAGCTAAATAAGTGATTTCTATTTTTCAACCTCTTTCCATAAAATTTATTACGTAATGTTCACGTACGATGTCAGTATTTTAAAATAAATCTTAAATAAATTATAAACTAAAGATGAACAAACGTTCATATACTAAAACGTGCATTTAAGTTCTTTGTTATTTTCGAAATTTTATGTTAAAAATAATCTATTTTTTGAATGTAGCTTACATATTATGTCGTTGTTTTTTTCCACCGAGTCTTACTACCTGTCCGCGCCATACGTAGTTTAGTTGCGCTAGTGGTACAGGGATATAGGTGGAAATCAGAAGGAATGTAGGCACATTCACGTGAAGGGATAGCGAGCGGGTCACCATTTAGGAAAAACTACCCATAGTTCACCCGACCGAGTCTTGCACCTCAACATCCCCATCACGGGTAATCCAGGCTAGACTAGCCTAGAATTCCGTCCGAATGCTCGCCGATATGGATATTAACTTGTTAAGAAAATAAATTAATGTTATTGTGCCTCAAGTGTTGGAATTTAAAGAAAAGGTCATCGACTTTCTACAGAGTACGACCAAGTCAATCTCTTTGCTAACATGTTTCTTAGAATATTCGATAAAAAATGAGAGCTATTTACGTTTAAAAGAGTTAGTGTGGATTCACACGTTCGTCGAAAAACAAGCGCGGAACAGAGATGGGTGAGGGTGGGGGTCACATGATGAGCTCTAAGCCAATCACAAGATTTCCTCCGCCTCATCGGCAAGAGCTGTTCTGCTGAAGTTCGATTCGTATCTTAGTCGATGAGTCAAAACGTCTGACTTTGGTCCGGAAGGTCGGGGTTAACTCCCACCTTGAGTCATTGGAGTTAGTTTTTTCACACTGTGGTTTCCAGGTAAACCTTTATTCAAAATTCACCCTACTCTTGCTGTTACCAAAATTCACCCTACTCTTGCTGTTACCAAAATTCACCCCACTCTTGCTGTTACCAAAATTCACCCTACTGTTGCTGTTACCAAAATTCACCCTACTCTTGCTGTTACCAAAATTCACCCCACTTTTGCTGTTACCAAAGTTCACCCCACTCTTGCTGTTACCAAAATTCACCCTACTCTTGCTGTTACCAAAATTCACCCTACTCTTGCTGTTACCAAAATTCACCCTACTCTTGCTGTTACCAAAATTCACCCTACTATTGCTGTTACCAAAATTCACCCTACTCTTGCTGTCACAAAAATTCACCCTACTCTTGCTGTTACCAAAATTCACCCCACTCTTGCTGTCACCAAAATTCACCGTACTCTTGCTGTTACCAAAATTCACCCCACTCTTGCTGTCACCAAAATTCACCCTACTATTGCTGTTACCAAAATTCACCCTACTGTTGCTGTTACCAAAATTCATCCCACTCTTGCTGTCACCAAAATTCACCCTACTCTTGCTGTTACCAAAATTCACCCTACTCTTGTTGTTACTAAAATTCGCCTACTCTTGCTGTTACCAAATTCCACCCCACTCTTGCTGTTACCAAAAGCTTTATAGCTTGATTAGCTGTTAAGTGTTAACCAGAATTTACACAAGATTTTATGAGCTAAACAATATTTATAGATTGGGAGATGAAACTTAAAAAAAGTTTTGAATTTAATGTGCACTTTCTGAACATAATGATTATTCAGCACACAATTTACAAACTAACTTGTTTATATAGCCGACACAACCTCCAGTACTAAGCCGATTTTTCATCTCTGTGAAAGATGAAGCCCCCATTTCACAAATGATACATTTTTAGGGTATGCCTGACTGAGCCAAGGTAGGGCAGTTGGTTTGGGTGGACACAGAGACTATTTTTTTTACCAAAGTAAACGCGAGAGACAGTTTTGTGCAAGAGCGTACAGATCGCATTAGAACTACCTCATTCCAACTGATCAGCCAATTTACTGTGTGGGATAAGTGACGCAATGAAATTGTTTCGCGTTAGTTTTGAAACCTTATCCATGAGAGTTCAAATCATATAGAGAAACTGCAACCTTTATACGGAGGACTGAGATCGAATTCCACATGGGGAGTGATTATTTTCTTCATCATTGGAAACTCGGGGGGCCTCTATCATTATGTAACATGGTTTGGGATTAGAGGCACTTACTTGGCGGGAGGAGGTGATTCGACGTTTGGATTATAGAGTTCCATTTCCATTTCTCGATCTCGAGAGTTGTGTGAGCAGATGTAATATAAATGATATCAGCGAATTAATATCCAAGTAAAGTAATTTAAAATACTTGTAAAATCTTTATAAATTACTTTCTATACCAGTGCCATAATCTTGGCGTAGAAATTTACGCAACGACCATCGTGTCCGTTAAAAGAGTAATCTTTAAAAGTGTAATCTCGATTTAACAATTTATTTTACAACATAATACTGTAGTCTAATACATTACATTATTAATGTAGACTATATAAAATAAAATCGCTCAAATTAAGTTGTGTGTTCGTGAAAGTTCCTATTTTTTTGGGGGGGGGGGGGGGGGGG
>CABFWO010000215.1:187904-201522 GCA_902155825.1 Timema genevievae | reverse complement strand
GGCGGGATATATGAAATGGTTGGAGGGAGAAAAAAAAGAATGAAAACCTCTTACTTTTTTCCGTGTAACACGAGAATTTCCGGATATTACCTAACCGTGGTTTAAAAGCTATGGGACCCACCCTATTGGCTGTCCATTGAACTAAGACACCGATACCGTCTGGTTTGGTGACGGTGAGTTCGGCGTTCGATTCCGGCAGGGTGTAATGAGTTGATTTTTTTTCTAAATTGGTTTTAACTTTCCCTTCACGCAAATGCAGACACATTTATTATGAATTTTAACATCCTCATATTTAGCCCAATATGCGGATGAACTGGATGGGTGCAGATAAATTTTTTGGAGATTATCTAAAGTTTTAGGACCTTCTGCTTTAGTCTCAGAATATTAAATTTATTGATTTTTTTGTTAGTGGTTTATAGAGTGTATGCTAAATACCATGAATTAAATTTTTAAAAAAAGATATAGATTTAACTGGATGATTTCGAAGTTTAAAACGTGAGAATGTTGTCTCACTTTCAATGCTCTAAGCTTTTATTTATGATGGAGAATTTTAAGTGAGTAATATACATTTTTAGAAAGTTCACTACAGTCAATAAGTTAAACCTCTCGAATAAACCTATTTGAAAAATGGCTTTACCCTGGTGGAAATGTTGTCTCGGAATATAACCGGGTTCGTGGTGATCACGCCAAGATCGTAGCAACCAGATCTAGATCGTAAAATATTTCGTAGCTTTGCGCAAGGTATGAAAATAAGAGAACACATCTCGCGTAATAACTGGACCTGGTACAGTATCAGAGGAACAAATGACAGGGATTGCTGGCCAATAATACGCTCTTTATTCCGCGGAAGACAGGACCAAGTCCGGCAGCTTTCTTTTATACACTTTCAAGGAATGCGCAGATGAATTGGCCTGGGAGGGTTAAGAATCAAATAGCCAAAGCTATTAAATTGGTTTTAGTGAGGATTTACTCTCATCTAGATATCATATTCTGAAAATTGAACAATGACACCCGGGAAAGGGTGCGATAATTAAACTACAAAGTCGAAGGTGGCTGCGTTATCTGATAGCTCGTGATCTTAATAAAATCACACATTTGTAGCCGTTGATTTCCGCACGTCCATCATAGACTTTGCCTTAAAATATGAGTGAAGAATGACCCTGGACACGGGAAGATTCCTGGATAACTTAGTGGTTAGAGCATTGACGTACTAAGGCAAAGGTCCCGGGTTCGATTCCCGTGTCCAGGTGTAAGTTTTTAATTTTCAGAATATGATATCTAGATGGAGTAATCCTCATTAAAACCATAAATAATAGCTCTGGCTATTTGATTCTTAAATATGCAATCCTTTACAACTATAATAATTGTACAAGTGGCAGCATTAAGCCAACTACCGAGTTGAAGGTGGCTACGTTATCTGATAGCTCGTGATCTTAATAAAATCACACATTTGTAGCCGACGTTTTTCCGCACGTCCATCATAGACTCTGCCTTAAAGTATGAGTGAAGAATGACTCTAGGCACGGGACGATTCCTAGATAGCTCATAGGTTAGAGCATTCGATGTACTAAGCCAAAGATCCTGGGTTCGATTCCCGTGTCCGGATTTCGTTTTTCAAGTTTTAGAATATATCTGGAAGGATTAGCTTGAGAACGTTATTCAGTGACGGTATTTTCAATATATTTTTTATATTCAATGTGCCTTATGATCTGTTCGGGCTATCTTAACATTTACAATACTGAAGTATGGGGGGAAGAAGTTTATTGAAAGGAACTCTAATTTGAGTAGATATATATTAGGAAACAATTTAGAGGGGTAAAACCTTCAGTACACCCAGTCAGGATTTTAACTCCGAGCAACTCGTCACTATTACACCAGGCGAGGTTGATGCCTTAGTGACTATGACCCCCAATTGGGGTAATGAGATACGTAGAGTTCTATAAATGGATTTAAATACTATGGGAGAAAATAACAAAAACTATTTTGGGCCTAGCTAACCGATTGTTCTAGCTATTAAGAGCAACCTATTTATTAATAAAGGGCTATTAACTTAAGAGTTGCTTCATTGTTGTTGGTCTATACCTAATCCTTATTTTAATGAAATTTGAACCACTAGGGATCTAGTCTGACTCAGGGAGGTGTGGTTTCATCTAGAGCAGCTGCATTAAGGACATTGATTTATATTCTGGTTTTTTGTCCATTATTCAGACGAATATCGTTGCAGTTATTTAAAATTCCCCCTCTTCGTCTTCTATACATTGATAGTATCTCTTAGAACTGGTATTTGCACAACATACCAGCCAAAAGTCCACAATATTCTATGTCCGAAGAATAACCAGTGGCTGAATTCTTCAGGGGATCATGCAATTTGTGACAAAGTCTAACACTTCATCGTAATGGCATAGTGAAGGGCCCAACTGTCCTGGTGCAGAACGAAGCAGGCCTTCGTCCGTAGACCGAGGAAGAGTCGGTCGCCCCCGAGTTGTTGTGGAGTTGGCCCTGTCCTTCCTGTAATCCCTCGCTGCGAGCAGCTACCCCACCTCAACACTACACGTCCACCTGTGCTCGTGTGATCGTGCGGGGTCCCAGAGGGGTCACCCAGGGCTACACTACAACTTTCCCTCCAGCCACTTCGACTTTCTACACATTCTTGTTACTAGCTCACGGCAAAGTCAGCCACATTTGGCCAATTCGCTCAGCCGCGCTTCTTTACAGATACCTCCGACGTCTTCTCATTAAAAAAAAGTCTTTTAAATTTTTTAATTGTTATTTTTACGCTATTAACAGTTTAATATAATAGGAATATATATATATACATATATATATGAGAAAGTACACCCAAATCAGTGCTGAGAGAGGATACGAAAACCATTGATTTGTTGAAACCCATGTGGAAAAACACCCGCAGCTTGGCAAGCCAGGTTTCGAAACCTAACCTCCCCAACAAATGTTGAATAAGTGCCACCAGTGCGGGATAGATTAAAGGCCATATACTAGTCACTATTTAAAGGTCAAACAATCCTCCCGTAACCAACCTGAACTGTTAGTTATTTGTAAACTTGGAGAATGGTTTGACTACCTGGACTAGACTATAAATACGGCCCTAAGTGTATTTGGAACTATAAAAGTGATGAGCTCACATCCCACTACTATAGTATTAGTTTATATCCATGCGTATGTTTTCCTATTATGAGTAGGTTATCAGAGGCAATCAAATGAGATACGATTTCAGGCGTTAGGCTTGCTGTTGAGTTAAATTAACGGGGTGGGCTCAATTTGAAAGATTATGAAGATCTCAAAGGTTCATAGTTTTAAAAGTAGATCTCAAAATAAATAATATTAAAGAGTTTGTATACTAACGTAAATCCCCTTTCACAGTCCTATTCTCAATCAAAATCAGTCAGCGCTATCTTGTATCTTTTTAAAGTTTCTGTATGTAAATTTAATTTAGAAAAAACGATGATGCCATTACAGTATATATTAAGTTGTCTATTAAATATTCACCTTTTGAATTGATCATTATTTTAAACGTAGAAGTGGTACATATGATTCTGACAAATTATTAATCGAATTCATTTTTTGTACTATTATTTTTATCTTTTCCATTTTTCAGGCGAATTCCTCGGAATTTTTTAAAAATATTATTCTTGGGGGGAGAAGAGAGGGAGATGGGGAGTTAATTTATCAAATAATGCCAGCCGACAATATATATTTTGTATGGTCAATCAATCCTAAAACAAACGAGTTAAAAATATATATATATGACTAGGTACCGATGGGGCACCAGATTATTCTACAACTACGTAACTGTTATAGAGAAGTAAAGACTCACTGTTATAGGGTGTGTCAGAATTCCTGAGCCCCGGGCTGTGATTACTGTAGTGACTCCCACTAGGACTGGTGGCGGAAGGTATGTGCTGGCCACCATACATGTAGGGGGATGAAGAACTCATCACAGGAGAACAAGGCGTCATCGCCGAGCTGGTATACAGGTTGTGTTGCTGCTGCTGTTGATTCTGACCTGAGGACGTACAGGCTATAATCAAACGGCGTGACTTCTGCTACCTCAGAATGAGACTATTTTAAGTTCTATGAGTAATTACATTTATTGGTTTTTCGTTACCCCTAAGCAGCATAATCAAATGTTTTATAAATAGTATTAAAGTAGAGTTAGTAATCCTTTGTCTAAATGTAATTAATTATACATTTTTACATACATTCTTATGTTAGTTAAAATTCAACAATATAAAATACATTCACAAAATGCATTCGTATGCGCCTGAATATAAATAACCACAATTTATACTTTAAAATATTAAGATACTCTGCTAACAGTACAAAAAGAAATATCAGGTTATCAGAATGTAAAGGGAGGTATAATGAATGACTAACTTAGTCCCACCCAGTATTTGGAAGGTATAGATAGTAACTAGCCAAGCCCCAGTAGTTGGGAGTCCTGCTAAGCTGGACTATAATAAATATAACTCGGCGAGCAGAGATATCAGGATAGCAGAGTATAAAGGGAGGTATAGTAACTAATCTGGCCCCAGTAGATGGGAGTCCTGCTAAGCTGGACAGTGGACATTATAGTAAATATAACACGGCGAGCAGAGGTATCAGGATAGCAGAGTATAAAGGGAGGTATAGTAACTAACCTGGCCCCAGTAGTTGGGAGTCCTGCTAAGCTGGACAGTGGGCATTATAGTGATCAGAGGTATCAGGATAGCAGAGTCTAAAGGGAGGTATAGTAACTAACCTGGCCCCAGTAGTTGGGAGTCCTGCGAAGTGGCGACGGGCGGGTAGAAGGTACCGGTCACCATACCATGGTGCTCGTATGCCCTCTGCGCGGTACACATCATCATAACACCGTTGCTTAGTCCCATGGAGGCGGTGAGCTGGCCCGGTCCGTGATGGTGGTGGTGGGGATGAGGGTGTGGGTGGTAGGGTCGGGCGTAGGGGTAGCTCGCTAGACCGTGTGACGTTATCACTCCAGCCGCCATGCGCTTATCCTCTGGAAACAACATCAACTGTTAAAAATATGCTCGAGTAAAACTATAACAACAATGGATAAAATGTAATTTTTTTAAAAATAGTTGTACGGTGCACCGCGCAGACTTGTTCGCTCCTCTGCCTAAAAATATATTTACTCAAATATTGTGAAATATTTGAAGATAAATAATATACATTGTTGCAGAAACACTCCTACAAATGGCATGTATGAAATAATATACACTGTTTCAGAAAATATTGATAAAAATGTAACATCTGTGTTCACCAAAGAGCACACAACAATCAATTTCCCCGACCTCAATAATTTAAAAAATATATTTGCCATTATCTCAGAAAATATATGTTTAAAAAAATATATTTCAAATAAAGGTTTAATTTTTAATAGTACTACAACTTTGCAATGACAAGTTATTTCGAATCTCAAATATTTGCGGAGAAACAAAATTGGAAATTTTAGTAGTTATTGTAAATTTCCGTCAAATTAATTTTCATGGAAAAATTAAAAATTGCCATTTTGTTTTTAATGTCGAACAGTTCTTAGGTACGAGATATAATCAAAACCATTAGAGCTGATTTTGAGAAAATGGATTATTTTCCAAAAACCTGTATGAGGAACCATATTAAACCCTAGATACCAGGTTTGAGTCCTATCTATATAATGGTTTCAGCTCTTGTCCCAGTAACGGACAAACAGGCAGACAACATTGAAAATAATACTTTTTCGGTTTCAAGGGGTTTATGAAACGTCGATATCCATCAAAATCTAAAGTTTGATTTTTTTTTTTGGCGAGCACAGTACTTTCTATACCCGAGGTCTACGATAAAGTATAAAGCTGCTAACAAATGTGTTTTAAGCCAATTTATAGTTAGAAAGCTTCCTAAAACTAATTCACAGAGAGTAAATTTATTTTTTAAAAAAAAGGAAGTAAATAGCAGAAAATAATGTCGGCGAGAAGAAGATGTTTCCATATTATCTGCAAAATGTTACATTTACGCAACCAGACGATTTGTGAACAAATCTAATTTAAAAACAATCAAATCCTAAGGAATATATATTTACTCTAAGTTGATATAGTGCAGCAATATTTTTAAAGTACCGCAAAGTAAGAGAAGACCAAACTCACCTCCTCCCCCGCCGCCGAACTGGAAGTTATCCTTTTCCTGGTCCATGGGCGACATCTCCGGAGTGGGCAGCGCCGCGGCGTTGACGTCGTCCAGTGTCCCCGAGGACGAGGTGGAGGAGGGTGCTGGCGTGGACGACACGCCGACCCCCCCTTGACCCTGATGGGACATGTTGGCCGTGGTCGAGTCTTCAGACGTACCGTCCTGGTCCAGCGATTGATCCTGATGCTGCGAATGGTTCTGCTGGTTGGACTGTAGGGGAGACGTCGTGTTGTTCAGGCGATGTCCTGATGGAAATTACCAGATTCATATTCGATTAAACAACACGTATTTAAAATCTGACTTTTCATTCAATTTGAACACCCATTTCGCTGGCCGCATGGTCTAAGGTGCTATTCATACAATAGATTAGAATACCGGAGACAAGGAAATGGGGGTTTGATCCTGGTCGGGTGTATTGAGGGGATTTTTACCTAAATTGTATTCCACTCGGCCTTCACGCAAATGTGGGTACACTTACTCTAAATTCAACCTTTCTAATTCCTAACACATTAGTGTAACTAGTAATTAGGCATATAACCCGAATGGGTAGTACGACGCGGTGCTAAAAAAAAGTATTGTCAGAACATTTCTAAAATATTCTAACCTACAAAAAGCCAGAAAATTATACTTAAATGTTGTTTTGTTTTAGAAAAAAAAAAAGCTTGTTGCATTTTGTATTAGTTCTTGGTAAAATATGCCTGTTGCATTTTGTATAAATTCTAGGTAAAATAAGTCTTTTGCATTTTATATTGGTCCTAGGTAAAATAGGCCTGTTATATCTTGTATTGGTTCTAGGTAAAATAGGCCTGTTATATCTTTTATTGGTTCTAGGTAAAATAGGCCTGTTATATCTTGTATTGGTTCTAGGTAAAATAAGCCTGTTATATTTTGTATTAATCTAGGTAAACTGAGCCTGCTACACTTTGAAGGAAACAATTTTACTTCCTCAGTTGATAGTAGAAACAATCAATAACGGTTGATAAAACATTTACTCAAACTAATTCCATAATGCTCTCAATGATGAATTCAAAACATGTGTTTGTATTTTACGAAATGTCCTTCCTACCATGTTTATACCGTCTCTAATTTGTCATTGACTGCACTTGTTTGGCATCGAGTTAGTTTTTTTTTCTAAAAAAAGTCTAGTTAATTTTAGGGAATTACTTAGAAACCAACTTAACTTAGAGATTATGATCAAAACGTTCATTTGTTCAAATAAACTAAAATGAATGTTACGTTTTGTTCGTCCCTACCTCCTAAGCTCATCCTGAGCGACTCTGGTTCTGGACTACCAGTTGGAGAGGCTTCAGGGGTGTGCATGATAGGGGTGTAAGGGCTGCCACCGTACACCACCCCTTGAGACTTGTTGTACAGATGTTGGTAGGCCTGCTGCAGCGAAGAATACCCGTACTGCTGAGGGAAGTGTTGTTGGAGCTTGCTCGGAGACGTCGTCTGGGGTCTTCTGGCTGCGGCGTTGTTGTTGTTAACAGTGGGTGAAGGGGTGGAAGGTGAGGGTCCGCCTCTTTTGGTGTGTTTGCGCCTGCGCGGTCGGTACTTGTAGTTGGGGTGCTCTTGCATATGTATCACACGTAGACGCTCAGCCTCCTCCACGTAGGGACGTCGTTCTTGAGGCGTCAGACCCCGCCATTTCTTGCCTGAAACAAGAATGGAGAACATAACACGTAAGTTGGATGTCCTTGATTGTTTTTTAGTCTATTAGCAAACGTATCAAACAAACAAGTATACAAACAGAATGGTGCTCTGAGGAAGATAATATTCATTACTATTATGGCTGATGAGCAATCAAATTCCAAATATGATAAAACACATCACTTCACAAGATGATGACATATTTAATCTTCCAAGTGGTTGCAATTAGATGTAAGCACTCGATAACTAAATACACTTTGAAATAACCATAAATGCATTTTTATGATTCCCTCTTCATTCCCTTTTCCCCCCTTCACAACGACCAGAAAATAAAAGTGATTTTTTTTTCATTCTGATTTATTATTTGAGTGTACATTGTAATTTTACTGGTGTGCCCCCCCACGGATTAATACCCGTCCGGTCTGTACCCACAATTAAACTAATGAGGTAGGGATGAGGAAGGTAAGGTCTATATTTAATGTACCTACATTCACGTGGAAGGAGAGTGGAAAACCATTTAGGGGAAACCTCTATCTTTGGCAACTTAGTCTAGTATGAGACCGACGCCTTAGATAATTCAACCATTGGAGCTGGTATTGGATTAATGATATTTTACCATCGCGTCTTATTACCTGTTCAGGTTATAAGCATATATGATAATTACTCTAATGAGGCAGGGATGAGGAAGGAAGCATTTTAGTGATAACATACCCGCATTTGCGTGGAAGGAGAGCGGAAAGCCATTTAGTGGAAAATCACCCTCGGTAGACCCGACAAGAACTCGAACCTTGAACTACCTGTCTTCAGAAGGCCAGTCTTAACATGAGAGTGACTCCTTGGATTATGCAACATCGGATATGGTATTTCAAGTTGATTATAACTAAACCCACATTGGTGAACATGTGGACAAAGGCATTATTCTCATATTAGTCAGATTTGCTGCTAATGGGTAGGTAAGAGGGGAGGTTTGGGGTTATAAACCAAGTTGGGTCTACGGAGCGGTTTCTTGCTCTCCCCTAGCGCAAGTGTAGCTACATTTCCTCTATATTTTACCTTCTTCATGCCTGTGAATAGCCCAAATGGGGAGGAAGACGCAAAATCAGGCAAAACATTATTGTAACTAGCTATTAACCCACTCCCACCTCCCCCCAAAATAGTGATTTATGCGTAGACTTACTTAATGTTGTAAATCATTCAAGTCAAGTTCAAGATTAAATTCTATAATTTCCATTTTTCTAACATAAAATATTTCGCGATTTCAAATGCTTTTTTTCCTCCCGTGATTTTCAACTCCATATGAAGCACTCGTCCGATTGGAGTGATTGTGTGTGTTAGGAACGTCCCCTAGTGTTTGGTTCGACTAATGATTCCCGCCACGAACCGACCGGGACCAAATGTTGTGGCTGTACGTCTGCAAGCGGACCTGCTGTTGAAGCTGATGATAGTAGCAACGTACCCTAGTGTTTGGTCGAACTAATGATTCCCGCCACGAACCGACCGGGACCGAATGTTGTAGCTGTACGTCTGCAAGCGGACCTGCTGTTGAAGCTGATGATGGATGAGCGCGAAGTATTGTTGATTTGTTTTGGAACAGGCACGAGTCGTAATTACCCTGAGTAACACCTCCGCCATGGCCCGCCCCAAGAGCGGCCGGCCAATTATCCCTTCGCCTCCTCGGAACGGGAGTGATGTCTTGAGGTGTTAAGGCGGGTATGGTTTGGTCATATTTGCTTCACGAGCATGGCCAATGTATTTACTCTGGCGACACGACGCACACATCTACACGATCAAACAGCCGCTTGTGTTCTACGACCAGGTTGAATGTTTTGAAACAATGTTTGGTGTATCAAACAAGATTAATATAACATGATCTTTAATAAAGTTGTATGGGTGACCTGATGGTAAGGTGTCAGACTTCTGTGCTTGAGGTCCGGGGTTCAATCCTCGGTCCCGGCACAGATTTATCTGATTGCCAAACCCTTCCTTCACCTCTGACAAGACGTGTATTAATCACAACTTGTGAATGTGAGGAATGCCAGCCCTCCACCGTGGTTCGGATTCCACGTTAAACTGTAGGTCCTCCATTTCATCTCACAATCACCCTACCACTACATATTAGCGTAAGTGCGTATAACCCGAATGGGTAGTAAGACGCGGTGCTAATAATAATAATAATAATAATAATAATAATAATAATAATAATAATAATAATAATAATAATAATAATGTTGTTGTATACAAGCTGTCACTCTCGCATTAGACTGGACTGCCAACGACGGGGATATTCGGGTTCAAATCCCGGTCGGGTGTAATGAGGGTGATTTTCCCTGAATAGTTTTACACTTTCTCTCTCTCTGTCCACGCAAATACGTTAACATTTCCAATAAATCATCCTCCCTCATTCCTAACACATTAAAGTAATTAGTATATAAACCGAACGGGTAGTAAGATGTGGTGCTAAAATATAATATAAATTTTTTTTTAACAAAAGTTCATGTAACCATTTTATTAATTTATTTTCCCCCGCGCTTCTCACTACTTGTTTGGGCTACACGCATTATTAAATACGTTAATATTGTAGGGATGAGGAAAAGATAGAGAAAATGTACCCGAATTTGCGTGAAGATACTAAGGAAAAATCACCCTCAGTACACCAGATCGGTTTACGAAAACCGATCTCCCGGTCTTCAGCCATTCAGCCTATTGCCTGTAAAAATGGTAATTCCTTCTGGAAAACATAGAAAATTTGGTGGTAAGAAAATAGTGCCAACCTTGTTAGCTAAATTTACTATACTAACTCCTAAATTACTCTAAAACTGTCTGAGATTACTGAGGCTTTGTACGTCAGAAGATGCGAAGGTGAAACTATCGAACTCTCATCTAGGTCCTCAAACATATATTATCATCACAGTTACAAGCTACCACATCTTATAAAGTTTATTAAAAAAAAACAATAAAAATGTCAGTGGCATCTAAAATAATTATGCTGCTCGCCAATCTACTTGGAGCGTTCATTACTTTTTAAAACATTCTTTCTTCCTTTCATTGAGCCCGACGCGGGCTATTTCGGTGTCAACACATTTACTGCAGTAATAAAAGAGCAGTTCATCACTTTATCCTCGGAGAAGAGGAATGAAAAACTCTACTTAGATGAGTCTTAAACGTGACGAAGTACGATAAAAAAAAAAAGAGAAAATGAAATAAATATAAAAACTCAAGGATGTTCTTTCTGGTCGTATAAGGTAACACAGTGAGATGAACTGACGGCCTGCCTGCACTCTTCGCAAATTGCTTACAATTGGGGAATGCTATCTTTAATGTTATCCATTTTGAATAGATCAATCGTCAAAGTGATTTTGGCTGTATGGGCGAAATAAATTGCATTTCAAAATTCACTCATTGGCTTCAACTAAGCTATGTGTTTCATATTTTTAATTGCGTGTTTGGTGCATTAATTCACTTTGTATTTACTGCGGGTTGTATTGTATATCAATATCTTGATTATATATCTTTTGTGCTATAAGTAGAGTCAAATTAAGAAACACCTTAAGTTTGGATGGAAGGGGACGCGAGAAAAAGGCAGTGTTTTTGCAGTTTTTATGGCAACACTTTTTTTTTTGGCCAAAATAAATAAAATAGTGCTCCAGTATAAACATAGAATTTAATTTTCTTCACATGGTGACCTCAAAATTTCTTGAATATCTGTAAAGGATGTTCAGGAATTTAGTGGCAACTTTTTCTCTTAATTTAAAAAGTTTGTTAGATAACGCCGCTAGGCTCATTACAGATATTCAATAACTGTTGATATAAATATGTTAATAAAATTAAACTATATGTTTGTACTGAAGCAACATTTTATTTATTTTGGCCAAAAAGGTTTTGCTATAAAAACAGCAGAAACACTGGCTTTTTCTCAAGTCCCCTTCCATCCCACCTTAATTTATCATTTTAATAAAAATAATAAAAACCACAATAAAGCAATGATCGCCCTTCACAAATGATTGTCTCTAGTTTGAAACCTGAGTAGAGATATCATATAAGCCAATTGGGATGCTGTAATCACTTTGATCAGAAGGTATCAGGGCTTCATAAACCCAGGAGTGTTAATTGATTGATAAAAAAAATATTGAATGAAAAAAAACTTTTGCAAGATGCTTCGCGTGCGAGATTGGAAGCGATTCGCTCAACACGGCCGCTTAGATTCAGTCACATTATTGTACCTCATGATACTGTCTGAAACACAAAATTATATACTAAAAATAGACTGTGTTGAAAAGTGTTTTAGTTTAAATAAACTAAAAAAACATAACGTAAGTATTTATCATTGAAGGCTATAAAATTATATCTTCGACTTAAAATAAACAGCATTAAAATCAGCATTCATTCTTTAAGTTACACATAATTTCATGACTGCTAGTTATTCGTTCAACAATTTAGCTCTGTTTTTAAAGTGTCTGCCTAGAAATCTGTTTGATTCCCGAAATAGACGAAAAACTTATCTTTGAGATTTTACCTTCAGGGGGATATATTAATGGCCGGATTTGATGTTCTGTGTCTGTTCTAAAATTAAATTGGTTTGTTAGTTTGAGGTCGATTCAGGTAAGGCAATATAATTATCCGTGATAGTGATAATAATAGCTTGAATAGTACGAGTAGTTAAAAAAAACCGTTTCAGTTTAAAGCGTCAATCTCGTGTTGGATTGGTCTGCTGACGACGAGGAGATCGTGGTTTGAATCCCAGTCGGTTTTACTGAGGGAGGTTTTCCCTAAATGGTTTACCGGTCTTCTTCCACATAAATGCTTCCTTCCTCAACCTTACTCCATTAGAGTTATTGTCATGTATGCATCTAACCTGAACAGGTAGTAAGTAATATGTGGTACTAAAAATATATTATCCAAACGATGTATCATTCGGTAAAGATAGCACCACTTTAAAAAAAATGCTTGAGATAACCATTCTAATCTTTGTCTTCGCAAAGATAAAGTCAATGTTTTCTAAACGAGTTGTATAAGGCACGATGCCCAGTAGTCGTGCATAGGAAATTTAATATTTCTACTCTCCTTGTGGCTTGTATTTTATCCCTATAATGTTACCTTTCTCTCTCATCAGTTTTAAAAAAAACACCTTAAATTTAAATTTACGACCGCATCCTTCGTCCGAACTCTATCCCCCTTCTCGTTCTATAGTCCTTAGCCTGCTGTTTATTTCCATAGTTTTCATGTTGTAATGTTGGCTACAATGTCACAGGGAACGCGCGTGGTCAACCTGCAATGAAAAGACCATTAAATTAAAATTATAAGATTGCCGTAGCCCCCCCTGGGGGAATTGGGGAAGGGAAGAAGGGGTGGGGGAGGAACGAAGAGGTCCTTAATGAGAAAATATCTACTTTGTACCTGTCCGCAGTTTAGTCTAGCTACAGAGTGACTCGGAAGTCAGTGCACGATGTAGATAAATATTCTTGAGCAGAGTTTTGTTTGACAGTTTCCAGCAAGGCCGTAGCCAGGGAGGGGTTTTGGGGGTTCAAACCCCCCACGAAATTTTATAAACAGAATATATATGACTTTATTTATGGTTCAAACAATATTAAAATTAAGATACAAATACAAATTAGGGGTCTGTGTTACCATAAAAAGCACTTCAGAGAGCTTTTAGAGGTGTTAAATATTTTGAAATTTTCCTAGCCTTCGGCATTTTGGGGGTTATTTTACCATAAAAAAACTTCACAGAGCTTCAAAAAGTGTTTAATATTTAGAAATTTTCCAAGCCTTTGTCAGTTAGTGAGTTATTTTACCA
>CABFWO010000215.1:162176-176308 GCA_902155825.1 Timema genevievae | reverse complement strand
TTTTCTCAAAATCTGCTCAAACGATTTTGATTAAAATTCGTATCTAGGCGTTGATTAAGATTATAAATAAACTGGCTATCTTCATTTTCCTATGAAAATGATTTTTAGGGTACTTCACAGAAGCGTTAATTTCCGTATCTCCACAACTATTTGAGAAACTAAACAACTTATCATTGCAAAATTGTAGGACTATTAGAAATAAAATTTTTTTATTTGACATAAATTTTTATAAAAGCAACAGTTTCTGAGATATTTTCAAATATATTAATACAATTTTGTGAGCTTTAGTTGTAAACATATACTACTTAAGTCTTAACGCAATAATTCTCCAATGCCATAGAGTAATTAATTATAAGTATCTAAAAAAAGTATGTTATTTTTCCTTAAAGCTCTTTGGAGAAATGTTTGCACATCAATGATCTATCTCCATTTTAGACTCAATAGTCAATATTTACATTTTTTATTGGTCAAAATGTATAAATGAATAATTAAATATTAATGCGATGACTTGAAGATCTGCAACACCTTATAAAATTTTAAAATTTTAACCAGAAATCGAAATTGTAATACGAAGTGTTGACCCTTGTGGAAGACATTAAACTGTTTGAAATGCTCTTAGGTGGACAAAGATGCGTCTCTTTTCTCATTGATTATATATCATTGTATATTATTTTATGCTTATTCTTATGTGGAGTGGTGATGATACAATGTACATTATTCCATTCAGAAATCTTACGAGTTTATAGAAAGAGAGAGAAAGTCTGTGCGGTGCGCCGTACCATTTATTAAATATAGTATTAATTTGTTTTTGGTCTAACTTGATCACCAAACAGAATCATCCACTTCAAATCCATGGAAAAATTAGAGGAGGAATTTCAACTTGAAAATCCAAAGAGAAATCTTAAAATTGTAGAGAAGATAAGAACATGATATAAATCTTAACACGATGTATTTAACGGTTTTTGAATTGATGGATCGAGGTCTACTGTTCACATAAATACTAGTTTTATAGGTAGTTCATTGATAATATCTCTCAAAAGTGACAGCTGCAAATCACTTCGACTGGACGTTAATTAAATGAAAGTAGAGCTAGTAAAACTTCCCAGCTGTTAGAAATATCCGTTCGTAAGAAAAATTGGACTGTAATTAGCGAGACGACGGCTGCTACGAACGCTAAGATGAGAGTCAAACCCGAGGATTATGAATATTCATCTGAAGAGGAAGAGTGACAATGGAGAAAAAAGGGTGTCGTAGCGGCGTGATTTAATGATGGTATGGAACAGTGGGAGATTGATGTAGGAATCAATAGCGCCCGTGACTCATATTGGGGTGGGGTGGACAGTCCCACATCTTACACTGAACTTTCACACCTTCATTAAGTCATACACCAAGGGAGTATCACTGAGAACATGTAGGTCAGGGATTCTCAAACGGTGTGCCGCGGTACTTAGATGGTACCAGGGGTACCGAGAGATTTTGAGAGGAGAAAAGATATTAAGAAAATATAAAATAGGAAATATAAAAAAAACATATCAAAGATAATGAAAATAAAGAAAGGGAAGAAAGTTTTTGTCTTTTAGTGTTTTTCTCTGAACGGCACCCGATGCGAGACACATCCACACTAAAAAGTTGAATGTGACAAGAAGAGTGAACCATTATTGGATGGTTTTTTTTTTTGGCTTGAACTGGCGCAGGAGAACCCTAACCTAATGAGAAAGCAACATACCTACTTTTCCAACTTCTCAACTTTATATTTGTGTGAGCAATCTTTCTGAACTACAGTGACAATAAAATTCAAAAAAATATATGGATTGCTAAATCTTGAGGATGATATGCTTGTTGCGTTTTCAAACATTAGGATTGATATCAAACTTGTGTGGTCTAAACATCAATCACAAATCTCACATTAATAATAATTGTTTTCCAACTGATGACTGTATTATTAATTTTGTAGTGATCTCACATTGTGGTTGGTTAGGGTGCTAGTTTATTGATTTCCAAAAACTATTATTCAATAACTATATTTATGTATTTTATACAGTTTTTTTATTTATATATTTCAATTAAATCAGAAAGAGAATAAGTAAAATGTATTTTAAGTTTATATAGTTAGGTAATTAAAACATTGTTAATGGTTTAATATGCTACTATGACATATTACACTTTGAGTAATAAATATAAATTGCGAAAAACACTTAGGACAATTTTTACATGGGTGCCGTGAGCTTATAAAGGTTGAGAATCCTTAGTTTAGGCTATACAGTAGCCCCATGGCTTCTTTGGTGCTGACTGACAGCTCACAGCTGACAGCCAACGGCTTTGAAAAGCTACCAGACCAAATTATGTATTCCTACGCCGAACCATATGATCTGCAAAAAACATGTGTTTAGCAGCTGCCACTTCTGACAGTCAAAATTTACGTATATATATCTAACTGTTGACTGTCAGAAGTGAGCTGTGAACTGTCAGTCAGCACCAAAGAAGCCATGGGGCTACTGTAGCTTTCTGGCAGTGAGTGTAACACAAGGTGCTGAGCGAGGGGGAGGGGATGATTGGTGTGTGTGTGTGTGTGTGTGTGTGTGTGTGTGGACATCTCTACGGTTTTCTGGTGAAGGTGAGGTTGGGGCTGGAATCCTGACAGTGTGTCTAATCGCCTTGGGAGTAAATTGTGTCTATATTTCGTCTAGATTCTACCTTACTTATCTCTATCCCATTAGTGTAAATATGCGGATGTTCCGGACGGGTAGTAATTTACCAATATCGTTAGTATCCACTACTTCTTTTTCCGGGTTTATATGATCTGAAATTAAAATATACATAGTAAAAAAAGTTATAAACTTATGTACTAATCACGCTAATGATTATAGGGATGAGGAAGGTTATATTTAGAGGAAGTGTACCAGCATTCGCGTGAAGGTAGAATGGAAACAGTTTTAGAAAAACCAATTCAATACACCCGAACGAGATTCGAACCTTGAGCCCTAGTCTGGTAGTCAGGTGAGCTAAGCACTATGCCACTGGTCCAATGAATGATGTCTTAATTCATTTACAACCTGTTTCGGTGGTCACGTTGTCTGAAGCGTCACTCTCATGTTAGAGTAATCTTCTGATTAAAGGGAGATTGGGGTTCGAATCTCAATCAGGTGTACTGAGGGTGGTTTATACAAAATGTTTTTTCCACTCTCCCTCTATGCAAATGCGGGTACACTTAATCTAAATTAAACCTTCCAAATCACTAACACATTAGTGTAACTAGTACCTAAGCGTATTACCCGAACGGGTAGTAAGACGTGGTGCTAAATAAAAAAAACACTTCCATGTATGTAGAGCAAAGACAAATGGAATACTTAAGAGTGGGAGAACATAAAAACAAACTCTGCTTATTCTGGCAACACTCCACGCCATACCACTGATGTTAGTGATTTTCTAAGGAAATATGCCTTTTCCTTTGTTAAAATAGCATAACGTAGTTTTTTTAATTTTAAGGTGACTTTGTATATCTTGTTCTTATCTATGTAAAAATATTTTAGATTTCTATTGTTTCAGAAAATTATTCTTTCTTTTATCACAGCACAATTTGCCACTCTTAATATTACATTAAACAAAATTAGCTTCGCTGGATCTAAAATTGTTGGTCGGTTTAAGGTAAAAAACAAGACTTAAAGAAGTTCTGGTGGGTGTCTATGAGTGTTCTAATTTTTGGTCGAGTACCGTTCATTTGTGAAGTAATGCTTTTTTTTTAAAAAAATGCTTTATTTTATGGAACACTTGGCCATGTAATGGAGCAGCGTTCTAAAAACTGATTAGAGCTGGAGCGGTCAGCGGGGTTTTTTGAGGGCTCCCAACACCTTTTAGGAAATATGACGGTCATTTCTCTCGCCGGCCACGAGCTCCATTTACGTCCCACTGGGTTTTTCTTCGGGACGGGGGGGCCGCTCCTTCCCGGTCATGAGGCGCAAACATACAGCACGGACAGACTCGTACGGCAAGGGGGTACAGAGTGAACAATCCCTCATGGCGTTGGAGGAGGGATAATTATATACAGTGATGTGTATAGCGTGTAATGTTACACTATCTCATCGCGGAAGATTGTGAATAGAGTCCACAGACTTTCATTCATGGATGAACATAATTCGGATTAGAGCTATCGGGCGGAAGAAAATATAAGGTGGCCAAACTTGCATGGCAGGACATAAAATAAGGGCGGTCAAACTCCCATGGTAGAAGAAAATGTAAGGCGGTCAATTTCACGCAACCCGCTTTGATGGCCACGTGGTCTAACGAGCTACTCTCACAGTAGACTGTACTATCGATGACGGGGAGATCAAGGTTCGAATCTCAGTCGGGCTGTTTTCCAAAAAATGGTTTTCCACTCTCCCTCAACGCAAATGCGGGTACACTTCATCTAAATACAACTTTCCTAATCCCTAAAACCATTAGCGTAATTTAATATATAGGCGTAAAATCCAAACTGGTAGTCAGACGCGGTGCTAGAAAAAAATAATTCTTGTGACGGGAGATAATTTAAGGCAGCAAAACTTGCTTGGCAGGAGATAATTTAAGGCAGCCAAACTTGCATGGCAGGAGATAATTTAAGGCAGCCAAACTTGCATGGCAGGAGATAATATAAGGCAGCCAAACTTGCATGGCAGGAGATAATTTAAGGTGGTCAAATTCACGTGGCAGCAGAGACTATAATATTTTAGCAAAATTCATAGGATGACTCGGCCGTGAGGATGATCGTTGACTCGCTGCGCCACCTCTGAAATACTTTGTTTATAATCCCGTCGGAGTGTGATTTTTAAATGTTAGCGTGACGTAGGGTCATTGTGGAGTCTAGAAGTGCCGTCCCAGACCAGTGCCTGAAATACTGTAAATAATAGTTAGAATAATCGTACACTAAAATGGAGCGAATAGATTGGAGAAATTCCTCTATATCTTCTTCTTTGTTCAACTGGTTTACGTCCAACACGATTATTTTTATTTTGGGTATTTAACATGCACTTTCTGGACCGACTGATCGTATCAACACAAGATTTATACACTGACTAAAATCTAGAAAAAAACAACAACATAACATCCAGTCTTCGGTCGTTAATTCGTAACTTTGAAAGGGAAAGCCCGCATTCACCAATGAAACATTTTTCAGCCATTCAGGGAATCAGCAAAATAGGCAGACACGCTACCGAATAAGCTATAAAGTGTTGAGCACGATGATTGTTAAATTACTCAGTACAAGAGGTAAGGACAATGAAGGTAGTTGGCCGAAATACCCTCGTATTAACGTAAGAGAGAAAACGGGCCATCCCCCGTTAAAGCCCATGTGAAAATTTACCTTTCTACGAGCACTGTCAGGGTAAAAACTCCGATCTCCCAGTCCATGGCGACATAACGCAATACCAAGGTAAGCCTTTGGGATACCCCGACACCACCATGACTGAAAACCAGACTTTATAAAATTATCTTCTCTGAGAGGACAAAGAGAGATATCTATAGTTTATTGTATAGCGTAGCATGTTCCTTAAACTGCCTACTAATACAAAATTGTATGGTTGTTGTTGTTGGGTTCCTTCTCCCTTAAAGAGGAGTATAAAAAGCGTACGGGACTGGACGTATGGCTCGTTACTTGTCCAAGGCGTGGCCAGTGTAATATAGGTTAATAAGGACAATCCATCAAGATCAGCTTGGACGCGACTAGGGATCACTTTAACTTACAAAGATCACAACGAGTTTGCATACATTACTGGTGCACTCCTACACCACTAGTCTTAAGGTGGGACGGAAGGGGATGCGAGATTTTTTTTGTAAGTTTTTATGGCAAAATATTTTTTTGGGTGCAAACATAGAATTTAATTTTCTTCACATGGAGACCTCAAAATTTCTTGAATACCTGTCAAGGGTGTTCTGGAATTTTAATGACAACTTTTCTCTTCATTTACAAAGTCTGTTAGATAATGCTCATGACAGATATTCAGAAAATTTTGATACCAACATATGAAGAAAATTAAACTCTTTATGTTTGTACTGGAGCAATACTTTATTTATTTTGGCAAAAACAAAAGTTTTGCTATAAAAACTGCAAAAACAACTGACCTTTTGTCTCGTCCCTTAAGGTGGGATAAAAGGAATTAAGCTAAGGTCAATATTTTTGCAATTAAAATAATAATCTTTTTTAGCCAAAAATAAATAAAATATTGCTTCATAAAATAAGTTTATTTTAATTTCCTAAGAGTTTTTTTTGGTCACGAAAGTCGCGGGATTTGAACATGAATTTTTATCTTAATTGTACTTCAGCGGTGGACGAGAGACAGAAAAACTAGGTATGTTCTATGGGTTATTCCTGGCTATTCAAAAAAAAAACTTGTATTTTTGAAAGAATGCGGCACTATACGACATGACTGCAGGCTTGCATTCAGGCTGATGACGGCCATTTTGAGTACTTGCAATAATGTTAGTCATCTCCACATTAATGGAGTACAAACATGAATATAACTTTGAAACAAGTTCGAATGGGACACATATTTGTGTGAACCTTTTTTCTATGTTTTTATATCTTCTGTCCCCAGATAAAATGAGTCCCACATACTAGGTACACCTTGTATATAATGTTAAATATTTTTACTATATTTAAACTAAAAAGAAACAAACTAGTATTTTGACTACTGAATTCAAGCAAGCTAGTCATATACACCAACTATTGTTTAGCGTCTAAGTATAAGACAACCCACATTTAATACTGTCCACACGCGCAGATGCCATTATCTGTCCACCCCTTCCTTTGTCGATTCACCTTTGTACGGAGTTAATGTTAATATCGCATCTCACTCGTTTACCGATCTTTAAAGAGTTTACACCAAGAACTGGTTAGTTCCCGATGGTACTTTAATAGTCGATGGGCAACTAAGAGTAATTATCTATTGTATAACCGTTGATTATGTTTAGATGGTGGCAAGTCACACACCTTTAAATGAAATAAATACGATTTTTTTTTAATCTGAATAAAATCTAAGTTTTATTTTCCTACATAAACATGGCAATTCAAAAACGGCTACAACTCTCTGGATAATTAAAATGGGATGACAACATGTCTAGATAAACTGGATTTTATTGAATCGTGGCGTGAGGTAACTTAATTTGGGATCAAG
This sequence comes from Timema genevievae, assembly GCA_902155825.1. Lineage (NCBI taxonomy): Eukaryota > Metazoa > Arthropoda > Insecta > Phasmatodea > Timematidae > Timema > Timema genevievae. The sequence goes on along the minus strand of CABFWO010000215.1, from coordinate 169,163 downwards.
ACCAGAGGTATAATAGAGTTTTCATAAGAAGAAATTTATCTGACAATTAGAAAAGCTACTAGATCTACTTTCACGTATTCATACTTCAAGGTCATGTGATCTGCATCTGTCCCTTTTGATATATACATATATATATTATAAATACCAGTAAATAACATTTAAAAATTAGTAAAACTTTATCATGTTAGACGTGAAAAGTTTGTATTTTATAAGAAACCCTTCCTATGTAAATTGGACTGTACCCTACTCCAGGGGTGACGAATCTATGGCACACGTGGTTAAAGTGGCACACGTGTTAAAAGTGGCACACGTGTTCAAAGTGGCACACGTGCTCAAAATGGGATTTTTATGAAGTTATATAACAAAGTACTGGTAGACTATTACTACAACTACTACTACTACTTTTTTTTATACCTTCTATGAAATATCTAATTTTGGTCTTGCTATTTTTACTTTTAAATGCATTTTTGGTTCAGAAGACAAAGCCTCAGTAGAATTATTTAATTAAAAGTCAACTTAACAGAAAGAGTCATTGTTGATGCTTAGAGCTTCTCCCGTTTTTTACCTACGGCACATAAACTAAATCCTAAAACATAAATGATATATACATATATATTATTATATGAAATTTAAAACAACTCAATAAAATAATAAAGTTAAAGTCACAATCACCAAACTAAACTAATCTACAGTGAAATATATCTTTGAAACATACTCTATATGGCCATCTCATAATGTAACACCCACGAGTCGGGTTTTTCTTTACGTGTATTTTTATTCTTGCAAAGTGTCCATAGTTATTTGGGATATTCACGAAAATTGCACGGAAAAAAAAAAGTTCGATGAACTATAAATCCGTTTGAAATAGAAAACTATGAGAGTTTTACTATTTTTTACTATGTGAATAAATGGCAAACAATGAGCTCAAAGTGTAAGAGTTGAAGTTATTTACAGTTCAATTTTAATAAGAAGAAACCTGCTTCGATGGCCGCATGGTCTAAGGCATCAATCTCATGTCGGACTAGACTGTCGATCGAGGTTAGAGTACCAGTCGGGTATACTGAGGGTGATTTAAAAAAATGGTTTTCCACTCTCTTTCTCTATGCAAATGCAGGTACACTTCCTCTAAATTCAATCCTCCTCGTCCTTGACTCATTAGCGTTATTAGTACATATGCGTATTGCCTTAACAATTATCATGACGCTATGATTAAAAAAAACAATAATACGATGAACCTTATCGGATATTTAGAAAAGCTACTAGATTTATTTTCACGTATTCATTCGTCTAGTTATGTCATATGCAACTGTCACTTTTATATTATCAATACCTATAAAATAACTCGAATAAAATAGTAAAACGATAAACAAGAGTTGAAAAGGAGAATCATAAGCAGGTAAACAAACATCGCATAGTTCGAATCTCTCTTGAGTACACCGGGAGTGGTATTGTCACAAATCCTTACAAGCGAGAACTGATGCATTTTAAAAATTCACCTTTTTCATCTTGTATCTTTAAATTAATAAAGATATGTGGATAGTTAGAATGGCAGCCACGCGCGCAAAACCTAAACAAAATGGTGTTGCATTTTGGCCTCCAAGTTGATATATTACCATTGAATTGTTGGCGCTAGCGAGATATATTCCGATCAAGAAGAATGAGGTTTCATCCCCAATAAGGTGAATTGGGGTGGTTTAAAAAAAACCACTAACATTAAAAGGCACAATTTTTTAAAAAAAATACAGTTTTAGATTAGTTTTTAGATTCTATTTTTTTATCTACTCACGAGCTTTAGAAGCCCTTAAAGCTAAAATTGGATCTCCATGGAATACACATTTGGGGGGAATGCAAATATTAATATGAACAAATCAACATTGACCAAACCCAATTCAGTGGCCGAATAGTATAAGGCACCACTCTAGTGTTAGACTGGCCTGTTGATAACGGTAAGATCGGGGTTTGAATCTTGATCGGGTCTACTGAGTGTTTTTTTTTCCCTGAATGGTATCGCACTCTCCTTCCACGCAAATACTGTTGGATATCTCTAAAATTCTTCCCTTCTCAACCATACCCCATTAGAGTAATTATAATATATGTGTATAACCTGAATATGCGGTAATACATGGTGATAAGAAAACATTGATCAAAGATCGTCATATTTACCCTAGAGTTTTCAAAATTAACATAATCTTTCAAAAGGGATGACATTGAGAGTAGATCTAGTATATTTTTGGAATATACCGACTCTAGCTGACTGAAAGTTGTCGACCGAAGGCTGGAAGGCACAGCCTGGCGAACTGTGTGACGACATGTGAGTACACCTATGAGTACATGACCAAGTGTGTGTGTGTAGGAGTCGTTGATGACTGTGATATATGCCGGGTGCCACGCCCTGGGTACCAGGCGCCTAAACTTGGGGACCGCGACAAGGCAGACAGAACTCGGTGGGAGGAGACAGACGGACATTTACATGTGAACAAAAACACGGCCAGGTCTCGAGGTATGACGAGCAGGGGCACGCGTCCAGACCCCATGTGCCCGCGTGGTTAGGGAGGTCAGCCATGGGACTAGAGGATCCTGGTTCGAGCACCAACACGCGTCCAGACCCCCTGTGCCCGCGTGGTTAGGGAGATCAGCCATGGGACTAGAGGATCCTGGTTCAAGCACCAACACGCGTCCAGACCCCCTGTGCCCGCGTGGTTAGGGAGGTCAGCCATGGGACTAGACTCTAGAGGATACTGGTTCGAGCACCAACACGCGTCCAGACCCCCTTTACCCGCGTGGTTTGAGAGGTCACCTGGTTTGAGTCGTGTAGTAGTATCACCGAATCGAATTAATCTAATTACTAAATAGAGAAAACCAGGTGGGACTTAGTTACTCCTTTGTCCGGTAAAGCTAGATTAGCAATGGCGTTTCTGAACCAGACTCAAAAAGCTGAGGTTTGATCCCCATCCGGCTGAAAGGGGGATTAAGAGGTGATTTGTTATACGGTTTTTTCTCTCTGTGCACCGCGTCTTACTATCCATCCTGGTTCTCCGCATATTTACACTAAAGAGGTAGGGGTTAGTAAGGTAGGATTTAGTAAATGTAACCCACATCTTTTGTGGAGGGAGATTGGAAAATCTTTGATAAACATCCACACGGTGAGGATTCAAACCCCGACGTCCCCGTAACCAGTGAACCAGACAAGACAAGGTTGATCCCTTAGATAACGCGCTCACTGATACAGGTTTCACAATGTAGTTCCTCATCTCCAGCCAAATTAACAATGGGGGATTATTTAAAGTTTACCTCTATTATTCTATTGTATTCGTTGGAATAAGTTGGTAACACCACTAAATTATACTATTACTATTATTATATACCATTTTAGAAAAATTCTAAACAAGTTGAAAGTGAGGAGTGGATTTGATTTATAATTTAAGACTTAAATATATTGCTTAAAAATCTGTAGAAAGAGTTGATTGATAAATTTTGTTAAGTTGGTTGATATAAAAACAAAATTGCAGATCAAAATATATAATTAGGTTAATTTATGGTGCTAACATATTGTCAAATAGTGAACATTACACATCATTAATTTATGATGATAAGTCTAAAATACATTAAACACGTTAAAAATTATTAAACCTTACAAATAACAAAAGTGGTTAGAAAATACAATGTTTAGTTCATGTGAGTTCAGAAATTCAAATTATAAACATTTTTGGGGTAAAATGTTAACATCTGCAAAAAGATTAAGATTAATTGATTGAGTATTAAAATACAACGACTTTAAAAAATTAATATTTGATGAAACAATGTTAAAGTATAGATAAGTAATAGAGTTGACAATTATAAAAGTTGACAAGTACAACATTTTAATTTATAGGTTAATTTATAATAGGTTATTATAGGTTAATTTATAGGTTATTTATAGGTTATAGTTTGAGAATAATATAATTGCTGAGGAGAATTTTGTAATATTCTAAGTCTTATCTGATATTTCTTGTCCCGTTACTCCCTCCCTCCTTTTTTTTGCAATTCCAGCGTTAAAAGACGCTGGAATATACAATCCGATATGTTTCGACACATAGGTGTCATAATAATGGTAACTGTAAAACGAAATTAAAGGAGCATGAGGACACAATAATATTAAAGAGCCAGAGTCGAGAAGATTAGTTCCTCTTCATTACTTTTCATCCAGCACCTTAATGCTATCTATCCTTGACTCCATAGATCACTCTTCACGCCAACTGATATCTATAGCAGTTTCTCTACCTATCACTACTCTATCATGGTCATCTAAAACTTTACCTTGTATAGCCCGCTTATCATTAGTCTTTTGTTTTTACACACATTTATTTTCTCGAACCCCCACCCAAATAAGTCAACATCTCACCGTCGTACCAGGACTTTGTGTCATTCACAACGACTTATGTAAGTTTGTTTGTTTAATAATTCTTATTCCTTTTACGTATTTATTATTGAACAGCAGTATTTCTCATCTATTGTAACTCTTTAATATAATTATGTCTTCATGCTTCTTTAATTTCTGAACTCACATGAACTAAACATTGTATTTTTTAACAACTTTTGTTATTTGTAAGATTTAATCATTTTTAACGTGTTTAATGTATTTTAGACTTATCATCACCTGATATACTGCTAAATTGATGATGAATTATTTATTAAATGTGTAATGTTCACTATTTGACAATATGTTAGCACCATAAACTAACCTAATTATACATTTTGATCTGCAATTTTGTTTTTATATCAACCAACTTAACAAAATTTATCAATCAACTCTTTCTACAGATTTTTAAGCATTGTCTTAAATTATAAAACTATTATTATAGCTAAAAATTAGATTAATCACTACGATATCTTGAATGAGTAGTTATGTTATTCTTAAAAAAACTGTTGGTGATTTTCTGCTTAAAATTTCAAACATAGACTTCCAATTATAATGGGACTTTAGAATCCTCGAATCCTCAAAGGCTTGATTACTTCTATCCTCGATTCATCAAATCCCTAGAATCCTATGGTATTCGAGAGATTCAAGCTTCGTAAATATCTCGAAAATTTATCTCATTTACAATTACTAAGACTTTGAATTCAAATAACAATTTCAATCAATTGGTTCAAGGAATTATATAGAAATGTGTATTTTGAAGGGTAATCAAATCACAAAAAAGGATAAGATTCTATTTTATATAATTAATATACTAAAAAAGTGTTCTCTTTGTTGTTTATGATGTAATACACAAAACAAACAAAATTTCATTTGTCAGTGACACCAAGTATTAAACAATTATTTAAAAAAATTCAATTTAAAAAAAAGATTTTCACTTTAATTAAAATTGTACATCAAAAAGAATTAGAGATTCAAAAGAAAATTTAAGATTCAGATTTGGATTCGAGAAAATATAGGATTCGATCTATTTCCACTCTCAACATTATATAATATTTGTCGGTGACCTGGCGGTCTAGGGGGTAAGGTGTCGGACTTCTGTGCTTGGGGGTCCGGGGTTCAACCCTAGGTCCCGGTACAAATATATCTGATTGCCAAACCCCTTCCTTCACGTCTGACAAGACGTGTATTAGTCACAGCTTGTGAATGTGTGGAATGCCAGGCCTCCACCGTGGTTCGGATCCCACGTTAAACTGTAGGTCCTCCATTTCATCTCACAATCACCCTACCATTACACATTAGCGTAAGTGCGTTTAACCCGAACGGGTAGTAAGACGCGGTGCTAATAATGATAGTAATAATAATAATATATTATTTGTTCTTGTTCAATCTAGCAACACTATTGCAACAAGCGCTATGCATCACGGCACTAGATTTTAAGTTAATGCATCTTCCCACTGTCATAAACAATGTCACCCACTCTCTCAATCAATAACCTTAAGTTTCTCAACCAGGCAAGACCATAATTAGTCAAGTTGCAACCCCCCCCCCTCCCCCCTCCGCCGGGGCTGGTTCCCAAACCGGGGAGGATAGAGTTACTAAACTCCATTCACGTTAGGAATTACTCTCTGAAAGGTCTTTTTTCCTACCAATATCCTACTATATAATAGATTTCTGGTAGGGATAAAGGCCTTTCAGAAAACAATTCCTACACTGAACAGACTTTACGTGGTCGGGATCGGCAGCCTTGGCATACATCCACGACAATCATGATGATGATGATGATGATGATAATAATAATAGTCACACACAATAAAAGTTTTATACATAAAACTTTCACACAACGGAAAGCTACTTGCATCTCTGCTCTGAGAATTATGGTTGTTACATCATTTATATAAAATCTAGAGGCAATATAAACCGAGGGTAGGAAAGTGAGGAGGGGGAAAGGTTTGCATGCACTTCTAGCAGTTGGTCTGATTTTAACATAATAATAACAATAATAATAATAATAATAATAAAACCTGGGTAGTACCTTTACGACTTCACTCCAAGCAAACTTTGGTTCAACATATAATTACAACACCCGAAGCGTGGGTAGATCGGTCTAAGGCGTAAGACTCACGTCACGCTGGTCACAGTTGGCGGGAAGGTCAGGGTTTGAACCCCAGCAGCTTGCACTGCGGATGGTTTTTTTTACACATATAGATGTATTTTCTCTCCATTAATGAGGGTTAAGTCTCCTTAAATGAAACTCAACCTTTTTACAATTTATGTTAAACGTTTAGTACCCAATCTTAGACTTTATATTCTTTTATTTTCTTAGGGATAGAAATTTAATATATTTTTTTAAATTTACTACGAAACCATTTATGGCCAAAATAAATAAAATTTTGCTTCAGTAGATACGTTTAGTTTAATTTCATATATAAGTTAATCTCAACAGTTTTTTAAAATTTGTCCATGAGCATCTTGGAATTTTGGACACGACATTTTATCTTAATTTAAATTCATAGTTTCTGGTGTAGTGCCATTATTATTAGTAGTATTACATTTCAGAATTTCCAAATTTTGGGGAAAAAAAAGGGGGG
>CABFWO010000215.1:140674-158902 GCA_902155825.1 Timema genevievae | reverse complement strand
GGGGGGAAGAAGTGCACCTTTCTGACGGAGAGTGGTTAAATCAAACTGACAAATCACATGGAAATGGAAAACTGCTCCCTGTGAACCCAACCGGGATTCGAACCACGGTATTTATTTTAAGGACGATCAAGTATAATGCAATTCTGACGCTTTAGGGCGCGCGGCAAGGTAACATAAACATGATTACTACTAATAACACTAGTAATAATAATAATATTTAAATTCGATCTCAGTTATTACTGCGAGTTAGTTTTCACTTCTACATGTTTTATGTTTACAGAAAAAAGAGACAAAAATAAGCAGAGCATTAGATATGGTTTTGAATCTTATTAAAAAAAATAAAGCATAGGAAATGACGCCATTACCATTGCGTAAGTACAAGTAAAATAATGTTGTAATGCCATTTTATGTTAAGTTTTACAATAGCTGTGGGTCTATTTCACACGGATTTATTTCTTTATTTTCAAACCACTTCTGTTAATCTTAAGCCCAACTCAAATAGAAACAAAATTTTATTATTTTCTCATTTAGAGAGTTATCGTAGCTGTGAGAACTTTATACCTCGAGATTATTATGAATGTTTACGTTTTATTTGCACTAAATAAATTGGGTTTTATAATTACATTTGTCACTTTGTATGTCTTTGGGGCTTCAACCAGAACAGTTTAATGGCTTTTTTTCTAACCTAATATTTATATATTACATAGTCATGGTTCGGGGTGAAATCGTGATTTTAATTCTAGCTCTAAAAATTAAGAAACATTTATCGATTTTTTGAAAATTAATCTGAGACTAGTTTTCTGATAACCAATAGTTTTTGAAAATTTTGTTTCAAAGTATTATTATAGTAAAAAGTTTTTAGGATTGCGTTGTGTTATTTATTTATGTGGATATTAAGAATCTGGTTTGAAAAACCTAGGCATCCTCCTCGAAAATTTCTCGCAATAAAAAACGTTAAATTACATTTCATCATCCCGGAAGGACTAGATACGCGACTAACACTCATTACTGGCAGCTCGTGTTAACTCTTTATCAGTCATATTGGAAATGTTTTTGAAAATGTATTCTTCAACCCTCTTTTCTAGTGTATTCTAGTGCATTTTCGTAGAAAATTCAGTAATTTTCTTGTTCCCTAAGAAAATATCTACCTTGCTTGGTAGTCTTATGATATAATACTATAGGTATTATATAATTGGTCTACTGACAGTAAGGCGGACAGCTGAATAAAATATTTTTTGATAATAATGAGTTTTATTAACAAACTATGCAGATCTTGACATGATATCATGGACATTTACAAACCTTTTACTTTCTCTCTATCTTACAGGTAGAGAAAGTATTGTGATCGTCAAAAAAATCGAACTCGAGATTTTGATGAATTTTGACGTTTCATGACCCCCTGAATCTGAAAAAGTGATCTTTGAATTTCCGTCTGTCTGTCTGTACCTCCAACAAGAGCCTAAACTATTTTACCGATCGGGCTAAAACTTGGTATCCAGAGGTTTTTGGAATTGGATAACCAACTCTAAAATTAAGGGTAATTTACTGAAGGACAAAAAGAGAAAAAGTTTATTTTCTCAAAATCGGCTTTAACGATTTTGATTAAATTTCATTTCTAAACATTTATAGATATTACAAAAAAATGGATACTTTCAATATTTCGGCAAAATAACTTTAAGGGCTCCGTTCTGATGTGTACATTATAATTTTTTATCATATCTCCGAAACTATTTGAGATATGAAATTACATATCATTACAAATATGTAGATCTATTTATAATACAAATATTTTATTCGAAGCGTATTTTTATAAAACCAATAACTTTCAAGCTATACGCAAATATTAAAATTTTTACTTTTCGAACACAAAAGGTAAAGTATTGCGACAGTAAAAAAAGTCTAACCCAAAATGTTGATGGATATCGACGTCTCATGACCCCCCAAACCCTAAAAAAGTGGTCTTTGCAATGCCGTGTCTGTGTGTCTATTTAAACTTAAAATTGAGAGTAGTTTAATAAAGGGCGAAAAGAGAAAAAAATCGATTTTCTCAAAATCGGCTCTAACGATTTTGATTAAAATTCGTATGTAGACGTTGATTAAGATTATAAATAAACTGGATATTTTAATTTTACAATGAAAGTGACTTTTAGGGTACTTTACAGGAGCTTAAATTTTCGTATCTCCGCAACTATTTGAGATACTAAATAACTTATCATTGCAAAATTGTAGCACTATTAAAAATAGAAAAAACTTTTATATGAAATATATCTTTATGAAACCAACCGTTTCTGAGATATTGGTAAATATATCAATACAATTTTGTTAGCTTTAGTTGAAGAGATACTACTTAAGTTTTAACGCAATAATTCTCCAATGCCATAGAGTAATTAAATATAAGTAAGTCTCTCAAAAAGTTTGTTATTTTTCCTTAAACCTCTTAGGAGAAATGTTTGTACAGCAATGATCTATCTCCTTCATTTTAGACACAATATTCAATATTTACATTTTTTATTGGTCAAAATTTATAAATGAGGGCTTTAATAGCAATGCGATGACATGAAGATGTGTAACACATAATAAAATGTCGAAAATCTTAACCGGAAGTAGAAATTTTAATACGAAGTGTTGACCCTTGTGGACCCAATATTGATCTTTTTTATCGGTCCAAACATACAAATGAGGACATTAATTATTTAAAAATAAAATTATAGAATTTAAAACTGGGACTCAAAAATGTTTTACATAAATATAGTGCAATTTATGCTTGGGTTTACTTGTGTATATTATTTCGTTTCACATATATTATGAGTTTTGAGTAAATATCTCCATTTTTAAACGATAGAGCGAGAAAGTCCGTGTGGAGTTCTGTACCATTTATTTTTCCCTATGTCACGGTCTTTTTTTTCCTGCTAGCCACTTCAGTTTTACTAACATTTAGAACAACCACTTACACTTAATAAGATATCAGATATTTATGTTCTTATCTTTTTTATAAAGATCTGGAAGGGGTACGTTAAATAGGCCATGGTCTTAAAAGAAATACGCGATTGACACAAATTTGGAAAACAGTTTTAAATCACATAAAAAATTAATGTAGAATAACCAAAATTGGCAGCCGTCAAAATATTTATACGGTTATTTGTGAAAAAGGTCTATATAATAAGATTCCGGGCGTAAGGACCGTATATAACAGTCATGAGAGTTATTAGTTATAAAAATAACCGAGTGAATTATGAAAATGTTATCAATTTTGGCCACAAAAAAAATATATATTTGAATTAAATTTCTCTAAAACTTCCGACTAGAATCCTACCATATATACATCCGCACCGTGATTACAAGGACCCTAACCAGCCTCCAGCCTCATCCATCTAGGCGGAACGGGCTCTAACAGACAATAAAGTCCGATATTAAGAAACAAAGACCCGGTTTTGTGGTCACATGGTATTAGGAGTCACTCTCGCAATAAGTTATACAAGATTGATAATGACATGGTTAGAATCCCGGCTGGGTGTACTGAGGGGTAGTTTTCTTAAATAGTTTTCCAATCTACCTCCATGAAAATGCGCGTACATTTCCTCTAAATTAAGCCTACCTAGTTTCTAACACATTAGGTTAACTGGTACATATGAGTATGATCCTAACTGGTAGTAAGACGCCTTGCTAATATATATTAGCATATATATAGCATATATAGCATATATTAGCATATATATAGCATATATATTAGCATATATATATATATAAACAAAGGTGGTGGGTGGAGTTGAGAACTTAGAAGAGTATTGCGGTTTTATACATTGAAATCATAAATAAATGGAGAGTATTTCCCCCCCTTCCATCCTTGTGTTCAGCCCACCCGCGTCCGACTATCTCTGACGGGACTGCCAGCACCCATCGCGAACCTCTATACTGCCTTACATACACTCACACCAAAGCATTCAGCTAAAACCTTCTTGTCTGTACACTCAAAACGCGCAAAACATTTCTTGATAGATTGAATTAGAAGACAACCGCATCGGTCACATTACACTTGTTCGCCGTCGATGTGGATGTCGGGGTAGCCTTATGAAATTTCTTACGTTTTGTTTTCTTCTGAGCATCCTCTCTTCCCTTTATACATTCTAATCACTAGAGAGACTCGTTAATAGCGCTTGTAATATAAATAAAAAACACCAAAATATAGTGTCTAAAACGGGAAGATAAAACCAATACGTTGTTCATTAAAGTGCATTAGAATAATATTGTTTTATTGTCTGTTCATGCACTTTGCACGATCGCTTGGATATTACCTTAACTCATTTAATAGGACTCAAAAGTAAAGTTTGTTTAGACTGGTTTACCGATGACGTAAAGTTCGGCGTACAATTCCTTGCCGTGTGTACTAAGGTACTTTTTATTTTCCCTAAACTATTTTCCAATATTCTTTAAACCATACCGTCCTCATCCATAGTGTATTAGTGTAAGTACACGAATATCCCAGTTGGATAGTAAGATGCGATGCTAAAAAATATATTATACTAGTATTTAGTGTAGTAAAAAATTGCTTAGATGATTCGTATTCAACCATTTTTTTTTGTTTACGTACCTCCAGATATAATTTATCCTCGACTTTATACCCTTAAAGTTGTTGGTGTATAATACAAGTTAGGTTATGCATAGTCTATAATCTTCATCTAGAAGAGAGAGGGGGAGAAAGAGAGAGAAAAAAATGGCGTTCCCGTATCGCATCTCCTTACATTCAGGTCTATTGTGGCTGGCTCTAAATCTGGCCCTGATTATTCAGTGTTTACCATTAAATTATATATATATATATATATATATATAGCATATCCCTAATATGTCTTCGCGTACTCCTGGCTGAAGACAAAGATCTACGTAGATACAATATTTTACAATTAAATTCAAGTCTCTGTATTCTCTTTAATTGGAAGTGTTTTGTTTGCTTTTTATAATATCTTATTTATAGACAACACTATCCTAAACACTTCTGTGCGTTTAAAAATTACTTAAAAGGGTGTGCAACGATTAGAAAACTTCAGCTTTGATTTTAAAAAGATTCCGGCTTTGGTGATAAAACTTCATCAGTAAAAATAGTTTACAGTTAAAATACACATTATTATTTAATTTCAGTAATTTTTGGCTGTGCGCATTACAATTAATGTTTCAATAATAAGAATCTATTGGGATTTAATTTCACGATGTAATTCTGTGCTAGGTGTTTTTATTAAGTTGGGCGGAATCTGTTAACATTTTTGACAGTAAAACATTAAACAAGTTTAATTTGGTATTTAAAATTAAACTTTAAAAACATATAATACTTTTTTAAAATATAAAACTATCACAAAAGTATCGGAAATTCGATTTGACTTCGGGGATGTTTAATATATTCCTTACAGCAGGGGTCGGCAACGCGGTTCCCGCGGGTGCCATGGCACCCTCTTGACAGATCATAGGCACCCGCCTTATATTTTGTAATTTTGTACATTTTTTTGTTAAATAGTTTTATTTGATAAATAAGAGAATTGCTGTCGAGTATTATTTGAAATTAAACTTAATTGTTGTGTAATCCTCATTAGTCCTCAATTTATTATGCCATTAATATTTTCATAAATAAGTTTTTAACAATAAGCCCACTTTGTAACATGCCTCAAAATTTGAGGCTCAAATATTTAAACCTGAAGAATGATAATATTATAATTTATGTTTTGTTTATTACATTAAAAATATGTATATTCTCAACTTGTCACTAATAAATACATAAATAATAGGTGAAAATTCAAACATAAAATTCGACACTTTTCTTGGCGCCCCCAGAGTAAAATATATTTAGTAAAATAACTCTTCATGCTTAAAAGGTTGCCGACCCCTACCTCACAGCTCTGCCTCGAAACGAAAAAAGTGGACTTCTCCCACTACCTATAATTATTTATTTTATTTTATTTTATTTAAAAAAATATTCAAAACTAAATTGGAAATGGCAAGCTGGTACTGATAAATTGATGATTTTAAAACCAAACAAGTCACAAGGAATTAAACACTAATGATTTATCAAATATTTAAAGCTAATTTTAAAGAAATTTGTTGTGTGGTTGTTTTTTAAAAACCCAAAATCACAAGGGTTGATTCATAATATAAATAAAAATTAATAAAACTAGATAAAATTTCAACTAAAACAGATTTTAGAATGAATAATGGTGTTTATAGAAAGACATCAAGTCACAAATTGTGTAATTATAGTTTCTTCTACCTACCATTATGACGATTTATAAAAAAAAACTTATTTATGAGCGCGAGGGTGTTAGTTTTATAATACTTCATATAAGGTCAACGGGGTGGGCCCTGCGGTACAAGAAATTGTCCTTTACTTTTATGTGTGGGGTGGGTTGGATACACTGGGGACCTCCCAGACGCTTCAGCCTGGGTTTAATGATTTCAAAATCTCAAGAAAAAAAAAAGTCATCCCAGATATTATGTTCCACACGGGCACTTTAATAACACGATGATGAAGGGGTAGAGAGGAGAAGAATGAATGAAAAGCAGACATAGGTGGACATCGAGAATTAATGGATTAAGATTAATGATGTGAGCGTGTCTGTGTGAGTGTGTATGTGTATGTGTGGAGCACCTACATTCAATACGATAACACGTCAAGTCTCAATCGTTAGAATCTGTGCAACAAGGACTTAACTACGCTAGTATTTCTGGCCCGATAACGAGCAGTGAAAACTGTCGATTTTCCCGAAATAAATCATTATGTTATTTAAAACTTTTGATAGCCTGATTGAATAAGAAAATAACCCACTTGAGTGACAGAATGGTATAAGGTGTCATCCCTCTGGTATTAGATTGGCCTGCTGATGACAGGAAGATCGGAGTTCAAATCCCGGTAGGTTCTACAGATGATTTTTTTTGGCTAAACGGTTCCTCACTCTCCTTCCACGCAAATGCGGGTAGATTACCTCTAAAATGATTCCTTATTCATCCCTACCCCATTAGAGTAAATGATCATATACCGTATACGTAGTAAGAAGCGATGATAGAAAAATATAATAATATGCAAATCAAGCATCTCTTCTTGATCAACAAAACTTACAATTAAATTAATTGTCGCTGATTTTTACTCACAAAAATATCCGAGGGGTCAAAGGCGTTGAACATGCTTTGTATTTAGTCGTCACTTTCAAGGAGGTCGTGGTTCCAATACCAGCCAAGTGATCTGAGGGTGGTTTTCAACATATGATTTTTATTGTAGTTTTCACATCGCCAGGTAACCTACCAATTAGTGAACGAAAAAAATCCCTCAATTTTGAAAATCCTTAAATTAGTAGACAAACTCTTTTGCTCTTTGAAACTATAAAACTTGAATTCAAAACCAATCAGTTCTGTTTTACTTTCCTTTCAGATTTCACGTGCATATACGACATGTATAATGATAATGGGGGTAATAGCGATGAATAATGTACAATTGTAAAGGAAATGTACCCAAATTTGCGTGAAGGGAGAGTCTAAAATCATACAGGGAAAGACCCTCTTTATATCATTCTGGATTCGAACCCCGGTTCTCCGTCACTGGAAAACCAAATCAAATAAGGTCACCATTTAAACAGTGCTACTCCTATTTCCTAATTGCATTTTATAATTAATTACCTTGTGCCGAACTATATCAGTTCCATAGGTTGGCAGTGTTGTTAAAATGGTTCCCAGTATTGTTCATATTCTCTCTTGAGTATGAACAATGTATAATTATGATACATTTAGTTAAATCGTAAATTATAACGGTGCTGTGTAATTTGTTTGTATTAAAAATAGTTTTAAGTCGAAGATATACACTAATGCACCTTAATCTAAATGTTCTGTACTATTCCAAATATTGTACTATGATAGTCTTTTCTTAACATTTATCCTGAGAAGTGCCTCTTTTCTATCTCATACACCCCCAAATTAAGAGTAATTGCTCGAAGATCCTCTCCCCAAGACACGTGAGATTCCCCTTCGTGTTAACCTGATGTATCTTCTATTTGAAGGGCTTCGGAGCCGCTGCTCTATAGTCTTCAGGAATGTCTAGTACTTATTTCCTTCTTCATGTAACTCCTGAATTATCAGCCACTGTTATAAGGTTCTGTCCTTCAGGTGTGTATCGTACCTCTTCTCTTCCTCGTGTTCCTCATGGCTTAGAAGTCGCTGCCTTATGAGTGTGTTCTCCAGGTGTTTGTTTGTACCTCTTCTGTTCCTCATATAGAGTACCTCCTGATTTAAGAGTTGCTATTCTAAGAATACGTCTTTCAGGTGTGTAATGTACCTATTCTCGTCCTCAAGTACATCCTGGCTTAGGACTCACTGTCCTAGGGGGTCTGTCCCCCAGGTGTATAAAGTACCTATTCACTTTCTCATATACCTCCTGACCTTCATTCAAAAGAAGGCCTGTTCTCCAGGTTTATACCGTACTTGTTCCATTCTAGCACCGATATCTCCTCTAAGAAGAGTAGAGCATCATTAATATCTCGAGACAGTCGGTTCGCGCCTCCAGTTCGTTAAGACTCCTCCCTTACCACCCCCTCGCCCTTCTTTCATAACACTGCACTCATTCACAGAGAGAGTTCACGCCTGGGGCTCAGTGGGCAAACCCTGGGCCCAAAATATCTCGTGGAAAACCTCAAAAGAACTACTGAAATATTAAAATAAAATTTTATTTTATTATACTTTGGCACTTAGCTCACTTGAGCTATTAGCTTCTGGAACATCCTGCCCATGATAGACTTCATACATCTTGTATTCAGAATATAATACGAGGGCCACTCCGAAACTAATGTCTTCTATTTATTTCCACGGAAACTACAACAGATAAGAGGAGCATAATAACACCGTTGGATAGAACATGCCGTCAGATACAAAACACTATTTTTCCGCATAGTCATCACTATTGACTATGCATTTTCGCCAGCGATGAACAAGAATCTGCATGCCACGCTCGTAAAAATCTGCATCAATGGAGGTGACCCACTCTTTCACAGCTTCGATGATGGCGTCGTTGTCGGGAAAATGTTGGCCGCGTGGTTCATTTTTCGTCGGCTCGAACAGATGGAAGTCAGAAGGCACCAAATCCGGAACGTACGGTGGGTGTGGTAGGACAGTCCAGCCAAAAGTTGCAACGTGGTTCATGGTCTTTAGTCTGGTATGGGGCCTGCCATTATCGTGTTACAAGCTAAAGGCTGTCTTCATATCTGGCTTGACTCTGGAAATTCGGGTCTTCAGCTTAGTAAACATCACAATGTAGTGGTCAGAGTTGAGGGTTTATCCGGGTTCCAGAATATCCAGAGGGATAGCACGTTTCCTATCCCAAAACATAGTGCACATCCCTTTACCCACCGATGGCTGCGTCTTGAACTTTTTCTTTGATGGGAAGTTTTCATGGTGACACTC
The DNA here is from genome assembly GCA_902155825.1 of Timema genevievae. NCBI lineage: Eukaryota > Metazoa > Arthropoda > Insecta > Phasmatodea > Timematidae > Timema > Timema genevievae. The sequence goes on along the minus strand of CABFWO010000215.1, from coordinate 149,479 downwards.
CATGGACTGTCGTTTTGATTCCAGCTCTTAGTGGTGACACCACGTCTCATCACAGTTGGTAAAACGATTCATGAAACTGTCACTTTCAGCTTCTTAGTGGTTCAGGAGGTCCTGACAGAATTGCATCCGTTGGTCTTTCTGTTCCTGTATGAACATCCGTGGGACCGAGCTGGTACAAACTTTGCGATAACCCAACGTTGCCAACAACGTTTCTAAAGCATTGAAGCTGACATTCAGTTAGGCACACAGTTTCTTGGTCGTAATCCGCCTGTTCGCGTGGATGAGCTGATCAGGAGCTCTTCATTTCGTGTGCTGACAGCTGTTGTGCAGGGCCGCGCGGAACGTAACTTGTCTCTCATAAAGCTGTTGCCACTGCCGAAACGTGCCTCACTGTGCTCACATCCACTGTTTGGTCTTGATAAACGTTCAGCTAACGTCGATATATGTCAATGGGGGCAATTTTTTCCCACATGAAGGAATTCAATGACACACCTCTGCTTTGTACGCACATCCATGTTGGACGCCATTTTGTCATACTGCCTCTCTGCTGCTACATTTCGCATGGAAACAAAACTTACAAGATATTGGCGGGAAGGTTAAACCTCTATTGCCATACAAATTACACCTGCCCTTGTCGCCGTGATCCAATATAATAAGTTAGAAGGCATTGCTTCCTGAGCGCTCCTTGTATAATCCTGATTTAAACTACTCCAACGGTATTCGAGTGTGAACCTTCTTAAATATCATTAGTAGCTGGTAGGTATGCGTTATATAATCCTACTAGCCTTACTACACTAATTACTTAGTGCTACATTCTAGTTCCTGTATACTGCATAATAGCAGTTTAACATTCAATCAAGAGTTTATGCTTCATTTCCTAAACAATAAGTAGTAATATTTATGTGAGTTTGTGTGAGAATGCATGTGGGCTGGTCGCTAAAAATGTTTGATAGCAATAGTTTGAATTTCCCTAATGGTAGTTTTAAGTTTGAATCTCGACCGGATACAGTGGGAGTTATTTTCCACATTAATTTATCTCTGTGATACTATCTTGTTTTCTCCGTGAAAATGCGAGTTCATTTCCTATCGATATCCCTTATTTTTACCCCATATATTAAGTTACTAAATAAACCATATACTATCACCTAGCACTTTTTTAAATAATTAAATTAATTTAAATCTGAACTTAAAACACATATCGGCACCCAATAGGACATCTTCGGGTAAGTTTTTAGAGCCTTCTCCGGCCCACAGTTCTGTACAGATTTAAAACCATAATGTAAACGAAATTTGGAATAGTTGATGCTCTTAAGTGCTATCAAAATGTATTTTTAATATATGTATTATCTCCACGTCATCAGCAATCAAGTATGTTGCAAGAGTAGTGCCTTAGACCATGCGGACACCGAAGCGGGTGACCAAATAGTTACTATAAATCTTGGAAAACAAGTAAAATTAATTGGATAGGCATTAAAACTACGCCTCCAATAGATAATACTGATTTACAAATCAAAAGTGTGACAACAAAATAGATTCTTAAAAAACAAACAAACACGGGTCATCTCATAAATGTAGTATTTTACACCTGGACTACACCTTCCTGAGTAATAAACTGATTATTTGTATTTCTTATTATAATAAGAAAATTACGTCGTGGATATAAATAAGTATTCATAGCCAACCTCTCCAGAAATATAATCGCCACACCTTAACAATTTATTTGTTAGGCGTCGCAATTTTCTTTTTCTTTTAACAAAATTGTTATTAAAAACATAAACATAAATTTTAACGAAGTGCTACAAGAAAAAAAAAAGAAAGAAGAATAAGCGTAACGTAGAGTTGATTTTTCATTCATGTAATATTTTCAGATCCACTCTGAACAAAAAAAAAGAGCACTTGAATATATGAATACATAAGAGACTCCCCCTTTTTTTGTTGTTGGGCCGAGCGGGTAGTAGGTTGTTTGACTGAGTCACGCATGCGTACAAGTATCTTGGTGCGTCGGGGGAAGACGCCACTACACACGTGACACAAGTTACCGGAGTAAGGGGTGTGAGGTGTCTATTTACTTCCTCTGCTTCGTGGCTCATGTGTGGGTCGGAATCGTCACACCCTACCGGTGGTGAGGTAAAAAAGAAAAAAAGAGGAATAAGCGACGCGCGTGACGACACGGGTACCAGGGTACCTAGAGCCAGGGACTTTCCAAAACATATTGAAAGATGACTTACTGTGAACATTGCCTGCTGCCTGCTGACGCTGTATTTGTGATGGGCTAACTTAAAAAAATGTCATTTTTTGTGACTCCGAGAATTTCAAGACTATCCTAAGCTTGATCTCTCCATTTTGAGGGTATTTAGTACGATTACAAGCTGAGCGCTTTAAGTAAGTGTGGTCTACTAGAGTCAGAAGGTCTTAGGTGCTTAGAATAAACATAAATGGTTTCGTGACGACCATAAAACTTTATCAATATATTTTGTAACAAATATTTAAAATTAAATTAATATTTCATTGCAACGTAAATTTCATTGCTAAGATCTTAATTTAAATGTGCCCGTCGGCTTAGGTTGCCACCTTTCTAAAAATAAAATAAGAGTAATTTTAAGGGGTGGTTTTAAGGATTATCCATACCGTTTGAAAATATATACTGGAAGAATACATAAATTTTTTGAAACTAAATGTCAAGAACATTTGATGAATTATGTATAATTACAGTTAATTATAATTTTGGATATGTTAAAATTTATTCTTAATATTTTTTTAAAGTCTTGAAAACTCTTAATAGCTCTCGAGATATTTCACTACCACCAACATGCTACAAGATCTTATCTAACATAGTTTTAATGAGATTCACGCCATATGTAATGGAAATAATATGGAATCATCAGAGTGGATTTAGACCAAATAGATCAATAATTGCTCAGATTTTTACTATAAGGCAAGTGTTAGGAAAAAATGGGAATACAACATGAAAGTGGATTTTATAAAAGGCCTGTGATTCAATTCAAATAAACAAATGATATGAAATGTTAGTTAAGTTTGGAATATCCGAAAAACTTGTCGAGCTAATTGAGGTGTGTTTGACAGATACGTGTTGCAGGGTTAGGGTTGGATGTCACTTATCAGATACTTTCAAAATACGTAATAGAGTGAAACAAGGAGATACACAGATTACTGTGGGTAGGACATGCAGCACGAATGGAAGAATCTAGAACCGTATTTAAGGTACTGACTGGCAAACCCAATGGGAAGAGAACATTGGGAGGAAAGACCTAGACGTAGATGGGAAGTTAACATTAGAATGGACCTGAAAGAGATAGGGTGTAATAAGGTGGACTGGATATAACTAGCTCAAAATAGGGATAGGATGTAATGAGGTGGACTGGATAGTACTAACTCAAGAGAGAGATAGGGGTATTGAGCTGGACTGGATAGAACTATATTATGATAGGAATAAGGTGTAAGAGGTGGACTGGATATAACTAGCTCAAGATAGGGATATGGTGTAATGAGGTGGACTGGGTAGAACTAGCTCAAGATAGATATAGGGTATAATGAAGTAGACTGGATAGAACTAGCTCAAGATAGAGATAGGGTATAATGAAGTGGACTGTATATATAACTAGCTCAAGATAGGGATAAGGTGTAAGAGGTGGACTGGGTAGAACTAGCTCAAGATATGGATTGGTGGCTTACTTTTGTAATTGCAACAATAAACTCGTAGAGATCCAAGTGCCACAGAATAGGTAAGTAAAATATAAAAGCTACAGTTGAAAGATGTAACTGCAAAATTTACGAGACAGCTAGTATTTTAATAATGTACAGTACGTAGTGAATTTAATAAAATTACTTCAAATTAAATATAAATGAAACCAAATTAAAAAAAGTCCAAGTGTGCCCTTAATTTTAACTTTATCATAGTCCGTCCCACACACTCTGAAGCAAGTTAGTGACTCATTTCCATACTCCTCCATGCCATGCTTCGGAAAGTATATTAAGTTTTCTCTATTAGTTCTTTACTAAGATTAACTTAATTTAAATATTGTGTTTCAATACATCTTTTTTTCTAGTACTTGAAGCTTAAAATTGAAAATATTTTATTTCATTTATGCGAAACCCGCATCAGTTAGCACGTGGACAAAATATCACTTTCATCTATCCTGGTTTACAGATGACGTAGAGGTCAAGGTTCGAGTCCTGACCGAGTTCAATAAGAGTATTTTTCCCCTCATATTTATTTCTATATTTCCCTCCATGTAATTTCGGATACTTTTTACCGAATTATAGTATTTTTTTATCCCTACCGTCCGACACATTAGCTCAGTAAGTAGCATGTCTTTCTACTGAGCTAAGGGTCCCTGGTTCAATTCCCGGCATGGCTGAAAAATTTATGGTTGGTGAAATGTGTGTTTACCCCTTTCACAATGATGAATTAACGGCCGGGGGCTGATTATTGTGTGTGTTCTATATTTAAGTTAGTTTACAAGTCGTGTGCTGATATAATCAGTCGGTTCAGAAAGTACACTTTAAATACTTCAAATAAAATAATGCATCCCTACTCAATCAACGTAGTTAAAAATCCGTATATCCCAGATTGCTGACATGATCATGTGGAAAAAAATACTTTAAAAAATGTGGAAATGAGCCGCGGTGTCTCTTATTAATGATCCGTCCGTGTCTTTAACACTTGGGAGGTGACAATCAGAGACGGGCGCATCCATAGGAGAACAACAAGAAAAAGAAGACAAGTTAAAATTATGGAAAGGAAAGAGAGATCATCAAGGAAACTAAGGAAAACGTAAGAAATAAAAAGAGATATTATTTTATTTAACAACCTCGCATGTGACGGGAATAAATTACCAAAGAAAAATTGGACAAGCCCTCCATTGTCTCCTGAGCAATGAATTACAATTTAATAATCATAATACATACAAAATTGTACTTAGCACATACAGATTAAAACGTTCTTTTCTTTAATCACGAACTTTTTTTTTATGGCTGCCGCAAAATGTTACATAAAAGAGAAAACATTTCATGAATATAGTAATGGTTAATTTCATTCACGATATTATTTGTCGGAGAAGGGAAAGGTTTGTAATGATGTTGTTGGGTGTTTTTCAAACTGGGGGGCGTGGCAACCGAGTGGGTCGATGGCTGTCATTGGCTTTGATCATGCGACATTAAAAAAAATATATTGATATACATAGCATTGCTGGTTTATGCTAAGTAATATGCCATGCGTTAGAGCTGTCCTTGACATTTTTTAAGGTATATAATGTGCATTATAATAAATACAGTAAAAATGATTCAAGGTGGCGATTATATAAATTATAGTACTTGTAAATTATTAAAATATTACTTGCTGTAATTTGAGACAGTAAAATTAAGATGTTGTTAAAACATAAATTATAATCAATTTAACTAACAATTTTGTTTTAAATAAATAGAAAGTTGATGATTTTAAAAGTCACCATCATAATTACCACCTTTGTGGTTATTCTTTTGACTGGTATCAATTAAATACCTGAGTCGGTGATGAGGGTATTTTTACAAAATGGTTTCCCACTCTTCCTATACAAAACTGTGGATACATTTCCTCTATAGAATTACCTTCCTCAACCCTACCTATTAACGTAATTAATATATACTCGTACATACCAAACGGATAGTGAGAAACGATGAAAAAATCCTATAAAAAGCAGGCAATAGTTCAAAAATTTTTAAACGAGGACATATTTAAAGTACAACGATATCTACCAAATGATTACAAAACTACACAGCTTCCAAGGTAGATTTATTTGAGTCAGAGTTAAATTTATAGTTTAAACACAAGGATATTACCATCATTCATATTAAGAGTGTATAAAAAATAACATTGCATTCAAAAATATTCAGACCACTCGGACAAGAATCGTTCCTTGGTCCTCTGAGTCAGACACAAATACGCTTTCTGTTGAACATCCGTAAAACTTGTCAACAAAAGGGATATACTAAACAAATATATTATGGCTTGATTAACTAAGCTATTATATTTGTTAATTACGGTTATAGCCGCATGAACAAATATAGGTGAGAAATCTGGAAAGGAACTAAGATCCCTCCACTTAGCAGTCTGCCTCCCTCCCACTGATCTAATAGTGTAAACTGGTGAGAAAATATTTGTGGTATCTGATGAACGTGTCAGTTATTTTTGTAATACTACACGCTTGTATAAATAAAACTGAGAGTTGAAAGAACTAAATAGTTAGCTGTACAATCTCTAGATAGTCACGAATATCATCTAAAATGTCGTTCTTTAGAGCAAGGATGTAGGAATCATATGCCACTTAAGATAAGATTTTTGGTGGCCCGTTGGAACTTGATAAATTATCATGTTTAAAAAAGTTAAAAAATATAGATAATAAATAATCTACATTATATGATTTATTTACATTTTGATCACAACTCTCGTAAGGTTCATTTATTCGATGCCTTAAACAGATAAAAAAAAACACATAAAAAAACCCACCCTGGTAACGGAGCGACTCAAGATAGCTCAGTGGTAGAACATTGGCCCCAAAGGTTCCGACATTTGATTCTAACCTTTCCCTAGTGAGCTATTGCATAGTCACCCTTTTAACCAAATAAATTTGTAGTAAATTTGGAGAATACTTTATCAATTTCCTAGAAAACTTATATATAAGCCTGTAGGTAATTTTGAATGAAATATAAATGTTTTTCCTACATTACTGTAGACCTACTTACCTTCCATTTTTAAAAAATAGGAGTAAATTTTTTACGTCATTTATAATATGTTAATCATAATTTGCTACTAATTTTATAACAATAAACAAGATAAATATGATTTAAGTCAAGTCTGGGTCTTACAATCATTTCTATATTAAATTGGAGCTATTGAACAATAAATAACTAGGAGATGTCTGACAGTTAGAAATACTATTAAAACTACCTTAATCATTTCACATATGATATGTGATCTGCAGTTGTCACTTTTGATTGTTAATATAAATACCAATAAAAATAATACCGCTAATATATAGATACATTTTTTACAATGCTGTCCGCAAAAAATTACGTTTGTATTTTCCAAGCCATGTTTCTGACTGCACATCATAGCAGAGAAAGGCACCAATAAAAGTGTTAAACAGACAGAGTAGACCTCTTCAAATAACTTCTGGAGTTATCCAGGGTTTAATATTTTCTTGGTGGGGGATTTCTAGACAACCTTTCAGTCGAGCCCCTCCATTTCTGAAAACCTCCCAGAGACGCTGCTAATAACCGATCAAAGGGGGGGTGAGGGGGGTAGGACTATGTAGTTCCTACAAGATTGTTGGACCGTTGTTTATATTTTATGAACCGGTGGGTAGCTACGAGCTTAGTGTTTTATGGCGCCATTAAATTAGTTAGTATCAAAGATCTTCGGGCCATGGGGAGCGAGTATCATCCCATTCACAACCAGCTCTAGTGTGTGGTCTACTATAACCTCATACAACACTATCCCATTCACAACCAGCTCTAGTGTGTGGTCTGCTATAACCTCATACAACACTATCCCATTCACAACCAGCTCTAGTGTGTGGTCTACTAACCTTAACCAACAGCATCCCATTAACAACCAGCTCTAGTGCGTGGTCTGCTATAACCTCATACAACAGCATCCCATTCACAACCAGCTCTAGTGTGTGGTCTACTAACCATAACCAACAGCATCCCATTCACAACCAGCTCTAGTGTGAGGTCTATCGTTACATCATTCAACAACATTACTTTTAGAACTTCTGCCGGTGTGTCATCGGCGTCTGGAATCTAATCAATGTATTCGCACATTAAATACACCTCAATTTCGTGATCTTAATAGTCAAAATAAAACATTTTGAGAGGGGTAATATTTTAATTTCTCCAGCTGGCCATTTGAGCTATGAAAATGTATATTGTTTAAGAAATATAATTGAACAAAATGCGATCCATAAACAGGTTGAAAATATAAGATACCGAAAATTCGCAGGCTGTACTATAATGTTGATATCATTTATATAAAATAGATTTAATGTCAATAGAGGAATTGGCTTTCAAGGCAGTTGTGTGCGGGGAAAATTTTCACGCAAATAAAACCAAACTAAATATTGTTTTCCCTTTATTTATTTATTTGTATATTGGATCTAAAAAATTTAATTTCTCATCTTTTTTAGAAATTCTTAGTAAAAAACTGTTTGGTTACAAAATAGTGTTTTATATGAATATAGCTCGTTTTAAGCAAAAAAAGCGACAGTAAGATTGTGCAGTTATTATTTATTTGTTCATATTCTTCGGTGTTTTGATATAAATATAATATTTATTTTACAGCCAGTCCAATGGTATCCTTTTAATGACATATTTAACTGAAGATAAATTTTGGTAATGGTGGTGTGTTATAATTTCCCTAAGACCACCAGATACTTGAATATAGTCCTACATGCCCATCACGCGTGGGAAGGGGTGGGGTGGGGTGGGGTGGGGGAGGGGACTATTGGTACCATGGTACCAGGCCTGGGATTCCCAGGGGCCCGGGCCTAAGATCCAGAGTCACAAGTTTAAAAATTATGTAGAGTATGAAAAAAACCCAATAAAACATTAATTCCAAGCGATAAAATGTCTATCTATTCTAAAGAACAGTGCATGCCTAGCCCACTAGATGGGGTTTCCTACGAAGGAACTTAATGGCATTTTCCACTTATTATATATTTGGTTTGGCCTAGTATTGTCCTTTGTTTCGAAATGTTTAGGAATTTCAGAGAATCTATAATTTTTGTATTGAAACTAAATTTGGCA
>CABFWO010000215.1:101132-134022 GCA_902155825.1 Timema genevievae | reverse complement strand
CCCCCCCGCATCGGTGGATTCGTGGTATAATCATTAAGGTGGAATGGAAGGGGACGCGAGAAAAGGCCAGTGTTTTTGCAGTATTTATCGAAAAACTTTTTTTGGCTAAAATAAATCAAATATTGCTCCAGTAGAAACACAGATTTTAATTTTCTTCACATGGTGATGTCAACCGTTGTTGAAAATCTATCGTGAGCATAGCGGCATTAGATGATAAACTTTTTAAATTAAGAGAAAAGTTGTCAATAAATTACAGGACACTCGACAGATATTCAATAAATATCGATATCACCATGAGAAGAAAATTATACTCTATGTTTGTACTGGAGCAAAATTTTATTTATTTTAGCTAAAAAATGTTTTGCCATAAAAACTGAAAAAAAACCCTGCCTTTTTCCTCAAATCCCATCCCATCACAAATTAAGCTCGTGTAGTCTGGTTTTCTGGTGACTGAGAGGTCAAGTTCGAAGCCCGGTGGGGAGTAATAAGAAAAGGTGTTTATTTCATAAAAGTTTTTCTCACTGACCATTATCAAAAAAATTCGGGTAAATTTTATTTAAATCTTACCTTCCTCGTACCTACTAAACGAGGTTTCATTTTTTAGCATATCTTCTGACAAGTGAAGTTTTTGTAACCTGGGATTGCACTTGTAATTAACTCACTTGAACAGGAAGACTAAATTTCTAAACCACCATGATTTGAACCAATGTCTCTTGGACGGGATCGAACCTCGTCTGGTTCAACACATTAGCTCATTGGACACCATTGACTGACGGTCAGTGGTACGAAGCAAATAAAATTTAATATACAAAGATTTTTAGTTGTATATTCTTATCTTGCATTCAATTCATAACTAGTTGACCTGGCGGCCTAGGGGTAAGGTGTCGGACTTTTGTGCTGGGAGGTCCGGGGTTCAATCCTCGGTCCCGGCACAGATTTGTCTGATCACCCAAACCCTTCCTTCACCTCTGAAAAGACGTGTATTAATCACAGCTTGTGAATGTGTGGAATGCCAGGCCTCCACCGTGGTTCGGATCCCACGTTAAACTGTAGGTCCTTGGTCCTCCATTTCATCTCACAATCACCCTAACATTACACATTAGCGTAAGTGCGTATAACCCGAACGGGTAGTAAGACGTGGTGCTGCTAATAGTAATAATAATAATAATAATAATAATAATAATAATTTATAACACACTCATTTAATATCTATTCCTTGTGTTTTCTATCTCGTTGGAATTATCTATTAAGGCTGCATTACACGTAACAACTTCTTCCTCGTGGGCTTCATGAGATGGACTTCCTCGTAGGGAGGTTGGTTGGAGGTCGGTACCTCTTACACGTGGTAGCTTCCCATTCATTTTCTCAAGAATAGGTGTATTGGTGGGTGGAGTCTTAGTGCCTGTCTAGTTAGCGACAATATGTCTGTTAGTAAGGAAGAAAACACGGCGTAGTTTTATAAAGCTCAGTTACTTAAAAATTCCTGATGTAACAAAGAAAATCGGTCGTGTTTAAGAAAAATGAACACTCACAAACCTACAAGTTGCCCCTTAGTAACAAGAAGACAATGGCTCCGCCCCCTTACCCCCGGTGAGTTTTCTTTGCAAGTGGATGTAAACTAATGTAATGTTTTGAACGTAACAACTTAAAGTTACCGGTATTGTATTATATATACCGCACCGACTTTCAAGTTGCTCTGCCATTTTGAATTTTTTTTCAGGGGTTAAAAATTAAAATGTTTAACTTTTTGGAATTTTACCGTCGGTTACAGGCTAGAAGCTATGAGTTTGCCAAATTTCAAGTTTCTAGCTCATCTTGAAGTGGGTAAACATGAATGTCAATGAGTGAGTGAGTCAGCCATGTGGCTTTATAGTAGTATTATATAATAAGAGCCTACAGGAAAACACGTGAGACTGGAGACTGGCGCATGCGCAATAGAATAAGTTGACGTGGGGAAGCCCAAGCCGCTATTAGACGCATCAACTTTCCCTACGGACTTCTTGAAAATATCCAACCATTCGGATATTCATGGGGAAGTTGATATGGTCTTACCCACATGGTTTTGCTGTATTACACGTACCAACTACTCCACGAGGAAGTCCATCTCAGGAAGCCCACGAGGAAGTCCATCTCAAGAAGCCCACGAGGAAGTCCATCTTAGGAAGCCCACGGGGAAGTCCATCTCAGGAAGCCCACGAGGAAGTCCATCTCAGGAAGCCCACGAGGTAAGTCCATCTCAGGAAGCCCATGGGGAAGTCCATCTCAGGAAGCCCACGAGGAAGTCCATCTCAGGAAGCCCATGGGGAAGTCCATCTCAGGAAGCCCACGAGAAGGTCCATCTCAGGAAGTCAACGGGGAAGTCATTACGCGTAATGCGGCCTTTACGAAGTCCCAAGTAAGCCACATCTTTTGTACCGAAGTTTTTTTCTAAATCTTCTTCGTTCTTTATTTTATTATAAAACGTGAAGCATCATATAAAACGACCAAAGTTAATAAAACAATATCAAAGTGTGTGAACCTGCCTTTACCGATCCAGAGCTACACCCCCGCAGTGCTCGACCCGAGTATGGCTCGCGGTTGCTCCGGTGTTGTATTGGTTGATATTTGTCAGTGTGCACCTCATTACCAGCCGAGCCCAGTATTATTTAAAATTGTTTTATGAGCTGTCAGTCCACAACAGATCACAGACCTGCCAACCATACCAGCCCAATTATATTTCCTCCGCAGTGTTGCCAGTTTGCAGCGAGACCTTCATTTCATTTAGGTGTCGTTATTCTCACCATATTGAGGTTTTACCTTCTCCTCGTTTATATAATTTTATAATTAAAGCTTTATAGAATGTAATTTTAGGCGTACTATACATTAAAATACACAATACTTTGACTTACATTTTTATTCTCTGGGCTTAGATTCACTCTAAACCTGTTTAAATGATATTCAAGATGTCGTCTAACTATATGTTACCCGCATGGTATACGGTATCACTCTCGCGATAGGCTTGACTGCCGATGACGGGGGAACCAGGGTTAGAATCCCAGTTGGATCTACTAAGAGTGGTTTAACCTAAATGGTTTTCTACTCTCCTTCCACGCAAATGCGGGTATATTACCTTCAAATTGATTCCGTACCCTTCCCTACATCATTAGAGTAATTATTATAAATGCGTATAAACTGAACATATAGTAGTTTGTAAAACGCGTTGAAATATATATATATATATATATAAATAACAAAATTACAATGAGATCCTCATTGATGAGTATGCAGACAAAGGCGTCAGTCCCATCTTGTCTGGTTATAATGGGGAGTTTATAATTCTAATCTTATCCGTGTGTACCGAGGTTTTTTTGATAAATGTTTTCTCACTTTACCTCAACGCAAATGCTGGTACATTCCTGTAAATGTTACCTTTCTCAATCCTATCCCTGGGTGTAACTATTCGGATAGCCCGGACCGGTAGTAAGATGTGGTGCTTATAGAAACAAAACAAAGATACAATGTTGGCTACTCTACACTAATGGAGTCTTGACTGACACAGATCTACTCTAACAAGAGTTTCTTGGAGATTAACATCGGTAAAACCCTCTCCGTTTGACGCGTGGTCTAACGCGCTACTCTCGCAGTAGACTAGACTGCCGATGACGGGATATCAAGGTTCGAATCTCGGTCGGGTGTACTGAGGGTGGTTTTTCAAAATTGGTTTTCTACTCTCCCTCCACGCGCATGCGGGTACACTTCCTCGGAATATAACCTTCCTAGTACCTAAAACCATTAGCGTAATTATTACATAAGCGTATAACCCAAAAGGGTAGTAAGATGCGGTACTAAAAATAAAAAAATAAAAATTTGGTTAAACTAGCTTCACTTGGTCTAAGGCATACTCTGCTGATGATAGGAAGATCATGGTTTGAATTTCGGTTGGGTCTGCTAAGGGTGGCTTTTCCTAAATTGTTTCCAACTCTCCATCCACGCAAATGTGGGTAATCTACCTCTAAAATGCCTCTTTCCACATCCTTTCCCCATTATCAAAGGTGCTTATAACCTGAACAGGTAGTACGATGCGATGATAAAAAAAACCCATCGGTGGAACATTGTTTAGGATTAAGGTTTAATAGGGCACAGCAACCGCAAAACCACCTAAAACTATAATTCTTTTTATTATTCTACTTTCTTAGTGTGCCACAAATATTACAATAAACGGCTTTTAAATTTTATATTATTATTTTTCGAGGAGTAGAGAAAGTCCATCTGGCAATGCTGTAACGTCCGACTAAGAGCGAAAATAGGGCCGGGGGTTGGGGGAGGGAAGATACGTTACATAGCTCATTTTAGCATTGAGCCCCAACTAACCAGAACAGCGAGATGATCTTTTCTCTTATTGCCAGATCATGTCAATAAGGCGTCATATTTTGAACCAATTTCGCCCCCCACGCTGGGAGGATAATCATTCTATTTTATCTGGCGTTTTCTCTCTCTCTTTCTTTCTGATTTCGTGGCTCCCTCGGGTGGTCTTAGGTTGAAACCATTCTACAACGGTGGAAAACTAGAGTGACATGAAATATTATTAATGTATCTTCTTGGAGTCTCATTTCGTATTGTAAATGCGATTTGGAGTAATAATAATTATCATCCGCTCTACGACCTTAATCTTTTTTTTTTTTGCTCTTGTGAGTGGTTATACAATATATACACTAAACACCTGCCTCGTGGTATAGGGATCAGATGTCCTGGATGCTGACCTAGAGGTTCCGGATTCTATTCCCGACTGGTACCTGGCAGTTTTTCTCAAAGGGTGTATCATTTCCATGATCAGCGGGTTTTGTAAATTAGGCTTAAGGTGGAGGTGTGGGAGACGTAAGAAAAGGCCAGTGGTGTTAGAGTTTTTTTAAAACTTTTTTTGGTCCAAATTATTCTTCAATAGAAACATAAAGTTTAACTTTCTTCACATGGTGGCCTCAACAGTTGTTGGAATATCTGTCGAGGGTTTTGTGGAATTTAATGACAACCTTTTCTCTTCATTTAAAAAGTTTGTCATTTAATGCAGCTATACACATTACAAATTTTCAGCAACTTTTGATATCAACATGTGAAGAAAATTAAACTCTATGTTTCTACTGGAGCAATATTTGATTTATTTTGGTCAAAAAAAGTTTTGCTATAAAAACTGCAAAAACATTCACCTTTTCTCGCGTTCTCTACATCCACACCTTAAGGGAGGTTAGGATATTTATTGGCTCCACCCTGTCATATTCGCTATCATCATCACATCATCTTATCGAGACATGGAAAGAGCCTTCATGAAAAGGATGTACGATTAGTACATTCGGGCCTCCCAAGGGCAACGGTACATTAGTACTGGCTGATCTTTCCTTAACTGAACTACAGATTGATGTAACCCAGACATGCCATTATTATTAGTCTACATACACTAAGAAATAATGGTAAGGTGGCTGATTATTTTTAAACTGCGCTTTACTCCTCGTCCTGCTTATACTTATTATTAATTACGGTACAGAGGTAGGAACAAGGAAGATAGAATTAAGAGGAATTGTGTCTGCATTTGCATGATTCGTGCATGAATGCATCTTTCCGCAAAATAAAAATAAAAAAATCATTCTAGGTAGTAAATCATTTAGCAAACACCATCCTCAGTACTGACCGGGATTCAAACTATGATCTCCCAAAATCCGATAATTTAGTCTGAGAGAGGGATACTTTATACAATGCAACCACCAATTCGGGTACTTACAAACTAACTTAATTCTAGTAAAGACAAAACACCAATTTTCCTCCGAAGTTAATTCATCACGAGGAAAATATAGCAAATAATATATTTTTCAGCCATGTTTAGAATCGAACTCAAGACCTTTAGCTCAGTAGGAATATGCACCACAGACAAAGCAAAGATCTCGGACTAAAATGAATTCAACCCTCTTACTGAGATTGCTTGAATATATGGGTATAAGATGGGTCGAATTCCATATTTTTCGAATCAGAATCTTATATTTTCTTTCGAATCTAAAATACAGATTCGAATACCGGAATCTTTAAGAATGTCAAATTTTAGTGGATGTGAATCTAAAAAAAAAAAAAAAAAGATTTAATGAAAGTTGTTTAAGTTTTGGTTCCACTAACAAATGATGTTTTGTTTGTTATGTCTATTACGTTATAAAAAACACAAAGATAACACGTTCTGAGTAAGTTAATTAAATTTATAAAATTTTGTCCTCTTTTAGTTATTCTACAAAATTACATAAGTCTATTTAATTCCTTTTACCAATTGCTTAAAACTGTGATTTCATGCTAAAGTTTTTATAATTGTATTATAAATACTTTTATGAGATTTTTACGAATTTCGAATATCTAGAATGCCATAGGATTCGAGGATTCGAACGCCCCATCTCAGTTTCAACCTGTTTGCCGAACCAGAGAGGTAAAAGAACGTGTTGTTGATTGCACTTTTTTTTTCAGAGTGTGAAGTGTAGAGCGTGTCAGGCAGGAATCCCGGCGGCTGCAGATTGAAGGCCAGTACCGGAGACACAACACAGACCTCCCCAACTGCTCATTGTTTGTTTTAATGGCAACACGGTGAGAGAGGTGGGCGGTGGTGGTTAGGTGCTCGGGTGTTGGGGTGAGGGGGGGCAATGTGACGCGTGATGCCCTAGGTCAGGAAGGAACAGCATAGGAGAAGAGTAAAATGTGTTGGAATCAAACCACTGTGATATTTCATTCAGCTCAACTTGTTAGCCAGAGGATTCAGGGGGCTTTGGTTCAGTGAGACTTTAAGGGAGGGACACTTTCACTTAAAATACTTACTTTAGTTTATGTGTTATATTTATTTTTATTTAGATAGCATCTATATCAATGTAAGGTAGCGCCAGATGGAGAAAGACATTTGATTGGCTGATCTTGTACGGTCACTCAGTACACAAGCCAGCGCATTACATACACAAAACTTTATGGATAACAAGCTAATTTGTTAAAAAAATCAAGCCACATTTTGGAACTTTAAATAATAAATAAACATTCAAAATTCACACCAATTTTCAATTAACGTTATTACTCTACTTATTTATTAATGTCTTGTTTTCATTTTAACTGTTTATGAATTGTATACTAAGTTTAGGCTGAAAGGTAGCTGTCCTACCTTAACTGATAATATCATGGTCATATTTTTTTTAAACGACACCATAGTGAAGTCAAGAAAGCTTTGTTACCCATCGGGAAGGGTACCAGCTATAATTTTTTCTAGCACCGCGTCTTACTACCTGTTCAGGCTCTACATATTCATATGTACTAGTTACGCTAGGGAGTTAGGGATGACGATGGTTGAATTTAAAGGAAATGTACCTGAATTTGCGTGGGGAGGGAGTGGAAAACAATTTTTTGGGAAAACCACATTCGGTACACCCGACCGGGATTCAAACCCCGATCTCCCTAGCAGTCTAGTTCAACACGAGAATGATGCCTTAAACCATGTGGCTAAATAAGCAGCTATGGTTACTGTATATAGAAGTTTCTAGAAATATAACATGTCTGCCTTGGTTGCTATATTTTGAGTATGGCCAAGGCTTTGTGGCGCATAGTTAGTCAATAACTATAAAATACCACTAATAATACAGTAGCATGTTTTCAATATCGCCATAAAAATATACGTTTGTATTTTTTTAAAGTATGTTACTTCCAAAATTTTGCAATACATTTTTTTGTAATTATAAATAAGAGGTAATTATGATTTTTGAACAATATATAGTAAAAATGTAATAATTTGATGAAGAAAAGTAAAATTAATCTCTTTCTGATTGATTCTAATAAATCATAATGAGCCATTTTAAAAACATATTTTATGTTGAAGTTGTATTATGCAGTGTGTTTTACATCTCACCATCGCCAACTATTAGACTGCTTGGTAAATTTAGGTCCACAGATTCTGTTTAAAATTTTAGTTTTGAGAACTTACAGTACATCCGCTTTAGC
This sequence comes from Timema genevievae, assembly GCA_902155825.1. Classification (NCBI taxonomy): domain Eukaryota; kingdom Metazoa; phylum Arthropoda; class Insecta; order Phasmatodea; family Timematidae; genus Timema; species Timema genevievae. The sequence continues at coordinate 126,045 of CABFWO010000215.1, read as the reverse complement.
AAGGATAGAAAATGGGAAAATCCTACTGGTAGATTGCAAATGAAAAAAATATCAACTCTCTCAGTGCACCCGGCCAGGATTCAAGCTACGACCCCCCATCCATCAAAGCTGATCTCGAGAAAAGTGAGTATAATGTCTTAGACCACGTGGTCTCCGGTGAGGGTATTTTCCCGGACCATAAATATAATAAGATTATGACAGGAAGGAGCTTTTGGAAAATACAATTTTTTTTGCGATTAATATTGATACTACCCACCTCGGTGTTGTAGTTAGCTAACGCGCTAGTTTCGTGTTGAGCTAGACTGTCGAGGATGGGGAGATCAAGGTTCGAATCTCACTCTGGTGAATAGGGGAGTGGGTTTCTTAAATGGTTTTTCCACTCTCTCTCCACGAAATTGTGGGTTCACTTCCTATATATTAAACCTTCCAAATTCCTAGCTCATTAGCGTGATTAGAACTTAAGCATAAACCCCGAACGGGTAGTAATACTCGATGCTAAATAAAAAACACATTAATACTATCTTATTATATTACTAGCAGAAGTAAGGTGTCAGACTTCTGTTCTGAGGGTCCGGGGTTCAATCCTCGGTCCCGGCACAGATTTATCTGATTGCCAAACCCTCCCTTCACCTCTAACAAGACGTGTATTAATCACAACTTGTGAATGTGAGGAATGCCAGGCCTCCACCGTGGTTCAGATTCCACGTTAAACTGTAGGTCCTCCATTTCATCTCACAATCACCCTACCATTGCACATTAGCGTAAGTGCGTATAACCCAAACGGGTAGTAAGATGCGGTGCTAATAATAATAATAATAATAATAATAATAATAATACTAGCAGAAGCACACGGCGTTACCCCGGGAAAAGTTTTTCCTTGCTTTGAACAAATAGAGAGAAAAAAAAAATCATTTTATATCTTCTTACCCAGTTTTTAATAAATTAAGAAAAAAATAACAGAAAATTGAAAATTCCGGCCTCGAGGTGTACATTTTTGTGGACAGGGGCTACTAATTTTAAAATTTCAGTCCTCTGCGTGCGGTAGTTATCACTCAATGTTCATGACAGACAGACAAACAAACAAACTCTTCATTTTATTAATATGTATTAGTGTCATTTAATAAGTATTTAGATTTTTTATAAAATTCCTTCCTGTTGAAATCGGATGGTAATCATCGAACTAAAGTTTAATTAGGGAAAGTGATAATATACAAATTACTCACTCACCGCTACGGCAGGTTTAAAACTTCGACCCTGTCAAGATTTGAACTAAAGTACTCGTATGTCAGAGAGCTGTTTTATTACCATGAAAAGTACAACGATTCAGCGTTCTTAGCTAGAGCCAAGGTTGATAGGAGTTATATTTCTATATAGTCACATTATTTTAAAAGTGTAATAGATCAAGTTTATGATATAAATTGAGTTTTACTGTACAGTTTTTACTCATAACAGTTTTAAGTAGAACTAAACAATTAAGTAAACGGAAACTTAAGCTTGCGTAACGGTCACACATGGGTTTCATTTTAAAATTTACAAGAACTTTCATAAAAGTTCGCATAAGAAAGATTTAAAAAATACATCATACGTGAGTATAAGAAATAATTATATTGAAATATCCTTCAATATCCTTCCTCTACATATGCTGAAAATTTAAAAAATGACACCTGGACATGAGAATCTAACCGGGAACTTTAGCTTACTACGTCAAATGCTCTTATAAATGAGATACCAAGGAGTTGTCACGTGACTAGGGTCATTCTTCACTCATATTTTAAGGCAGAGTCTATGATGGACGTGTGGAAATCGTCAGCTACAAATGTATGATTTTTTATTATCAGATAACGCAGCCACCCTCGACTTGGTAGTTGGCTTAATTCTGCCACTTGTACAATTATTATAATTGTAAGGGATTGCATATTTAAGAATAAAATAGCCAAAGCTCTGATGATGAATATGATATCTAGATGGAGTAATCCTCACTAAAAGCATAAATAATAGCTTTGGTTATTTGATTCTCCCTCTACATATTATAGATTGTGTCAATTTATTTTAGCACTGTATATTACTACCCGTTCGGTTTATACGCTTATATACTGATTACGTTAGTGGTTTTAGGTATTAGGAAGGCTACATTTAGAGAAAGTGTACCCTCATTTGCGTGGAGGGAGAGTGTAAAATAATTTTGGAAAATTACCTACAATATACCTGACCGAGATTCGAACCTCGATCTCCCCGTCATCAGCAGTCTAGTCTACTGTTAGAGTAGCGCCTTAGACCATGCAACCACCGAAGCGTGTAGTGTAAATATTAAAATGTTTACCAACCACTGTGTGAATTTTTATTTGATAAAAATGAAAACATAAAACTGGTCTAAGAGTAAGGATTATCATATCAGCTTGCGAGTATTCCTATGCCTCGTTTATTACACTTTGACCCAGGTCAGTTCCAACACAAACGTAAACAATAATAATAATAAAAAAAACTTGTCGCAAGTTATCGGTCATAAAAAATGTCTCGAGTCTTGTTTCCACGCTCGCAACACAGACCCAGCTGCGGCACGTATACCCGGCCGCCGATAATAATAGCTGCATCTCGGAGTGCACGGTAACGGGTGCATGTGCAAGCACGCGATGCACTTCTCAGGCGCATGCGTGGAGCCGGTTCCACCGTGGAGACCTGCTGACGATATCAGGAGAGGATGAGTGTCTGGGCGGTGGCGGGTGAGGTGACCGCTAAAGGTATTACCGCAAAAAAGAATAGGCTTGTAAGACAAAAGCTTTAGGTTCGGTTACAGATGAATGTTTATTTTTATTTTTTAAGCAAATATTATTTAAAAAACAAATTAATAAATTAACAATTAATGATTTATGTTTCATAAAAGAGGCAAACGAAGTGATACTTTCAAAATAGCCATGTCCAGACATATTTTTGGAGCGGGAAGGGCAAGGATTATTTTAAATATTAAACCCGTGAATCAATTTAAAGTTTTTTAAAACTTTGTGTGTGTGTGTGTATGTGAACACACCACGACTAATTACCGTTATGACTGCGCATATATATATACACATATATATACACATATATATATATATATACACTACTGACTTACAAACGAGGAGAGAAAGTTCAATTTATAGGAAAAAAATCCGCATTAACGTGAAGGAAGAGTTAAGAAACCATTCAAGATAAACTACCCTTAATAAACCTGACCGGGATTTGAACCTTGATCTACCCAACATCGGCAGTTCATTCTATCACGAGAGCGACGTCTTACTACCCATCAACGCTATTCACATAGTCACACTCATGGTATATCAATGATGAAGGTATAATTTAGAGGAAGTGTATACGCAATTGCGACCAATTCACACGGTGACTTTCTACCCTTCCATGAGAATTCAGGTCTTTAAATTATTCCCCCTCGTCCCGTGTTCCCTCTCTATTTTTTATTTGAGGTATTTAACACGCACTTTTCGAAACCAACTGAATTTATAAGCACATGACTTATAAACTAATTTAAATCCACAACAGAAACAACATACAGCCACCTTCCCTTAATTCATCACTGTGAAAGATGAAACCCACATTCCGCCAATGAAGAGTTTTTTGGCCGTTCTGGGAATCGAACCTTTATCCAAGTAGGCAAACATGCTACCACATGAGTTAAGGTGCGGCGGAAGGGAGCGCGAGTAATTTTACAGTTTTTATAGCATTACATTTTTTTTTGGCCAAAATAGATAAAATATTTATCCATTAGCAACATAGAGTTTAGTTTTCTGCACATGCTAATATCAACAGAGCTCAGATATCTGTCAAATGTGTCCTGGAATTTTGTCAAAACTTTTTCTCTTTATTTAAAAAGTTTTGAACAAAATTCCAGGACACCCCTAGCAGATATTCAAGATCTGTTGATATTCGCATTGGCAGAAAACTAAACACTCTATGTTGCTACTGGAGAAATATTTAATCTATTTTGGCCAAAAAATGTATATTCTATAAAAATTGTAAGAATACTTGCAATCCCTTCTGGAGCACCTTAAGATGTCGGAATCCTATTCTCTAAGGCTAGTTTTAATCTTCTATATCAAGTTCTGGCGAGAATATATATAGACTAACCATGAAGCCTGGTAAAAACATGTTAGGAAAAACAGTTGCGAATAGATACAAAAGTTATAAAGACTACCTTAATATATTCATACGTCAAGTCATTGTATATTCAGGTGTAATTTTGTTTAGGTAGTATAAGAGCCTTTAAAATAATTTTTAAAAAAATCTCCACTTCTGAGCTATACAAATTTTAATTACAGCCCAATTTTAATAGAACGGCCCTTTTAGAAAAAACATACGTTTTTTAAGGTAAAAATTCATAACATTTCACTATTTTACTATCAAAATAGACAACTCCAGATAACCTGACGTGTAACTACATGAAATTAGATCTAGTAACGTTTATAGCTGTCAGACAAGGCCCTAGGGGGGTCAGAATAAGGAAGGTAGAATATTAGAAGAAAAAAACACGCATTTGCGTGGAGCGAGAGTGGTAAACAATTGAGGACAAAAATATCCACATTACATCCTATCAAGATATGAACTCTGGCCTCTTCGCTACAAGTAATACAGAATACACGGACTTGTTATTTAGTCCTAGTGACCACCGGTGCGAGTAATAATACTAATAAAATAGTAAAATACTATCAATGTCAAACGGATTTTTTTTTCCTTCTAAAATATCCTTTCTTCAACGTCCTTACTGTGCATAACATATTTTTTTTCTGTGCTCAGCAAGTGTATAATATGTTCCCAGCCACCCACGGGAAAAATAACTGCACCCGAGGTGAGAGACTTGGCCGTTAAATCTTGCACAGTTTTTTTTTTTTTAACGATCAGGTGGCTGTTTACTTATCCCGGTCATAACGCAAGACCACTGTGGAGGAATACAAACATTAAACTAAACACCGGCGATACTTGAACTGTTTTCCTTAGCGTCGGTGGTTATACGCACACCTCCATACGTGGACTGGATCTCTCACAGTTCTGTACCTTCTTCGTGAGTGCTACAAGGACACAAATCCATCCGTGGAGTGCATTGAACTAAAGGTGCATTCATAGGGATTGTTTTATTCTTGAGTAATTAAAAAAAAAGTATTTAGCTTATACTTTCAAAACACACAAATATGACAGTGGGTACGAGGTGTAAATGTCAAGACAATTTAGTCTGGTTGGCCCGTGAAGGGGGGGTCGGGGTTTTAATCCCAGTTGAGTGTGCTTAGGGTAATTTTTCCTCAACTATTTCCCAATATCCTTCCACGTGAATGTGGTTAAATTTACTCTAAACTATACCTTATTCATTCATACTACATTAGTGTAGTTAATAATATATTATTGTAGTTAATATATATTAGTGCATTTAATATATGTATAGATGTGTGTGTGTATTAAATAAGATTCTGGTGGGAAGTATTTTTTATAAATTTAAAATAGATTGTATCCAAAATTGATAGCAATTTATTATATTAGTCTTACTGTGTCTGGTATTAATATTTTTTTCAACAGTGAGATCTGCAAAAAGCAAGACTTGACGTATGAATACGTGAAAGTAAGTCTAGTAGCTTTTCTAACTGTCAGGTAAGGCCCTGACATTAGAAACGATACCATTTTTTATTCATATAGAAACACGTGGTTGTCGATAAATACGTATATTCTACTGCGAATGTGAGAAAATCGCTTGCTCGACGAAAGAAAACTCCCGACGAAAAGTGACCCTCGCGGTTGAAAATCAAACCGTTTAAAACACGGAAGTTGCGTGTAACGCTGGTCAGCAGACTCAAAGGTTGTCTAGACAAGGCCCGAGGGTTTCACCTTCAGTCCAAAGTTCCTGTCGGCGAGTGTCTGTATCATCCCCGCCCTTGTGTGCGATGCATGGTAATAACTTGATTCGACCCAGTGGCCTACTTAACAATCAGCCTCTACCTGAGCAGTAGGATATCATTGATTCACGCAGTGGACAATATTTTGATAAACACAAGTCTACGATGAACACACGAGTTGCAAATCATTGTAATTATGTCTGTACGGAGGAGGCCACAATTCAATAAACAGGTCCACAAGTTAAAAAAAACCGCTTCGATGGCTGCTTGGTCTAAGGGGACGGTCAGATTGGGCGAGCGTGCGCGCGAGCAACTAAAATATAAAATAGAGCACATTGGTTGTGATGAGAGGTGGCCAGACTGGAGCGCGCGAGCGCGCGCTCTTTGAAGATAGAATTGGTTCTATTTTTTAAAGCGTGCGCGCTCGAGCCGGTACAGTCTAGTTTACAGGCGCTAGACAATATTATTGTATGTTGGTTCATTGAATGCTACTTGTTGTTACTCGAATCGGTGGACACGTGGTCTAAACGTCGAGTTCATTTAGACTGCTTTGCAAGTGACAGAGAGGACGGTGTTAGATCCCAGCTGAATGTACTTGGGTATTATTTTATCAATGCTTTACCCTCCTCCCTCCACGCAAATGTGGGATTATATACTCCAAAATTATACCTCTCGTATCCCTACCACATTAGTTCAGTTAATATGCGTATAGCCCGGACGAGTATTAAGACGAGGCAGAAAAAAATACAATAACAAATTGTTGAACGATTATGCTTTTATAAAACCCACTAAGTCGTTCGTTAGTTCCTTTGACTACTGGGATATGTATTCCAGATCGATCCCCAGCGAGAGTACCAAAATTATCACCTTTGAATTAAATATGTTCTCTTTCTTTCCCTCTACTTCCACTGACCAGGGTTATTGTGCTTGACCAAAATATAAAGTTTGTAAAAGCCATCAAGAACTTACCTTAAAGTTTAGGCATATCAAAAACAATTAAAACACTAACTCAATTATTAATAAGGTATTCACCCCGTTGTTTCATTGGGAAGCATGTTCGTATATCGAGCCTTCGTCTCCTAAGAGAGAAGGGAAATGGGAGAAGGAAAGAAAATTACTACATGGTAGAAAGCTTACACCGAGGACTCTACAATCCCCAAAGACCGCCTTGGTAACGCACTTCTAAAGTGAATAATTCCTTCTACTGCAGTAAAACGCGCCTAGGTTTAAATGTCAAGCTCATTTGTTATTGTTTGCAGGTGACATACTGGTCGGAGTTCGAATACCGGTCGGGTTTACTGGAGATGTTTTTCCCTTGAAGTATAGATGTATGAAAATTGTTTTGGTAACTTTTATAACTGTCGAAAAAGTTCCTTCCTATCTAAATCAGACACTATTTCAGTATTTCTCAAAGTGTTACCAATAGTAGACCACTTGATAAGCGTTCGATGCACCTTAATATACTAACTACCTGTCTGCTTGCCGAAGCCAGAAACTCTATTTATTTAACCTTCGTTTACCCTGAAAGGTAGTAAGCAAGCTTACCTTAAGAAATTCAACTATGGCTCGGCTTTTAATATGGCGCCGGAGAACATCTAAAGCACATAAGAGGGAAAAACTTCAGATAAAAGCGCAGGAAGACAAGGGTCAAAAGTGCACAGGAAAACAACTGAATAACGTGGCAATATGGCAAACATTTATTGTAAACAACTCCTTACTCTTTAAAATAATTAAAATAAACTAATAAAGCTACAGGGAACAACCCCTTTACTCTTTGCAATTGTGGTTAGGTTAGGTTAAGTCAGGCTAGTTAGGGGTTAGGTTATGTCATGCTATGTTAGGTTTGTTAGGGATTATGTTATGTTAGTTAGTTTAGGCTAAGTTGATAACTGGTTAGTTCACGAAACTCACGATACTTGTAGTTTCTGAAAAATACCCATTTCTTGCGACGTTGCCATGTCTCAAATAATACAAACGATGGTGCGCTTTTGATGCACCTAACTTTTGCGCTTCTGATATACGCCAAAGCAGGTACACGAATTTGGCCTGTGCGCTTGAATTACGTAGCCATGTAGGGACATAGTGTAATCTGTCAAGGTAAGACCTGAACTGCTACCCAAGTGTGCTTTATTATCAAGCATTAAAATACAGCATTTTTATTGGATTTTTTCCTTTGAGCTATCCACATGTAATACTAATTATTGTGGCATAAAGTATTGTTGACTTATAGGACTTTAGCTTGTACTCGTTAGCTCTTTTACTTATTTTTTACCAATAGTCCCGTTCGCGAACCATCCGGCAGATCGCCGTGGACCACAGTTTGAGACCACTGCTATATGTATGGATTTCTATAGGTAGACACACTCATCACACAGTCACACTATCTATATACTCAAATATACCCATTGAGTCTACATCAACAAAAGTTTTCTGAAATGTGATATAGGTTTTATTTTACTTTTTGAATACGTTGAATTGTTTCGGCGATATTCTACTTGGAAATTAAGGTATTGCATCATTTCTGCTTAAGCGCCCGTCTCCGTTTATTTCTCGTTTAGTCTATACGCTAACCACATTATCAGTTCTAGCGTTTATGACTCACAATATGAATCTTTCTACGATAGACGTATTTCCTACCCCCTGAACATGGGTGCGTTTCAAATATCAACAAACAACCAATACACCACGCTTTCGCCACTCCTAGAAGGAAATTTCAGGTGGAGATTTAAGAAACGCGAGTGTTTTTGCAGTTTTTATGGCAAAAAAATTTTTTTTTTGCCAAAATAAATAAAATATTGCTCCAATACAAACCTAGAGCTTTTTTTTTCACATGGGGATATCAACAGTTGTTGAATATCTGACATGATCATAGCGGCATTAGATGAGAAACTTTTTTTAAATGAAGAGAAAAGGTTGTCATTAAATTCCATAACACCCTTGAGTGATATTCAAGAACGGTTGAGATTGTTATGTGAATAGAAATAAACTCCACGTTTCTACTGGAGAAATATTTGATTTCTTTTGACCAAAAACAAGTTTTGTTATAAAAACTGCAAAAACACTCTCCTTAACTCTTTTTCTCTACACTCCTACCTAAAAAACTCTAAAAAGTAGTCAACAAAGCAGCCATATTTTATTTGCACAAGATTACTCGAACACAAAGGTCATGTTGAGTACATTTACAATTTGCTGGTACTAAAGTGAAACGGCAATATAACTAATATAATGATCAAAATTAAATAATACCTATTATTATTATTATTATTATTGGCGTTTCGTTTGGATGCCTTTAGTTTACAGGGATTTTCATCGAACAGTTGAAAATTTAATATTGAGGATCGATTCTAGTTTCTTTCAATTTATGCAATAATTGTGGATATAGGGCTATCGATAAATTGAGTTTGACATCCTGACTCAAAAGGTTCCAACAGAAAACATTTAATAAGCTCGTTGCCCAGGATCCGTAAGAGCAGATTGGTGGGTTGAACTGATACACGAATAATCAACTACTTTAGACACGCTTCGATGGACCCATGATTTGACGCATCATTCTATTTGGTCTGGTTAAATTATGATGAGGAGGTCGGGGTTCCAATCCCTGACGAGCGTACTGAGGTGGTTTATCATAAATGCTTTCTTCCTCTGCGAGAATGTGGGTATATTTACACCACTCTCACTCTCATACCGTTAGTGTAAACACTAACATAACCTGGATGGTTATTAAGACAATGCTCACGTAAAAATAAAGGCTACCCCCACCTCCATGTTTAGTCTTTAATTTCTATTGTCATTGCTAGAAGTCAACATCAGTGGTCTGGGGGTAAAGTGCTCGCCTCAGGACCTGATGTTTGTGGGTTCAAATCCAACCAAAGTTAAAGGATTTTTCCTGAGCGATAGAAATCCGTAGCACAACTTCCTTCGGAGGGAAATTAAAGCCGTCAGTCCCTTGTCGATTGTGGACATGTAAAAGAACCCTGGAATGTATTTGAAAGTGTATTTCCATCAAAATTGGTAGTCTCTTTCGCGTTTAATCATAAAAATTCAGTGTGGAATGCAACGGTTAACCGCCACACTTAATAAACTCTCCTAGTAAATGGGATTTCCACCAGACGGTGCAGGCAGCACTAATCAGTCTAAGGGCTGAGTGCATGCCCAGCGCCGGATGGATAGAAATCACATCAAACCGACCTTGAAGTTGTTGACTCATGAAGAAGAACACTACTAAAATGAAAGCCTACACAAACAATATACATGTTACTAGCTTACTTAATATTGTTCACCAAACATTAACTTTTGTTCTTAACGTACAATTTTTATTAATAATTTGTGAAAATAAATCGGAGCTTTAAAGGAAGGTGATAGGTGCGATATATAAAGAGAACGTCCTTTAAAAGTAAAGGTTGGAAAGATAATCCTGATTGAGTCGTTAACATAAAATAATTCCGGACTTCCTTCTTGAAACAAACTTTTTTTTTGCCGCTCGGTGGGCACAAATTACACCGTCGTGGGAAGGGAGGTATTAGTTGCGCGAGGACTGAGCGGAAACCTTTAGACGACTGTTGGTCAAATGAGTTTCTAGAGCTGTGATTCTTAATTACTGACGGCGTCGATGTGTGTAAATCTTGACGAACTACATAAATAGCAGTTTAAACGACTCGCTGTCCTCAAGACATTTCAAGTACCGGGACATACTAGCTACACGCAATATTTCAGGTCTGGTTGGTCGCACGGATAGTGTACATGATTCTGAGCTGAGAGCTTGGGCATAGTTCAAACTTAAAATTGAACACTGTTCAACACATCAACTTGAACATAAGTGTTTTATTCACACATAAATGTTTCAATCTTTCTTCAGGTAAATTCAGTGAAATTCGTTTGACTTACCCTGTTCATTATTTAATTTAATTGTATCGAACTTATACCACTAGGATCAACTGTTTGAAGGGGCTGCTTGACTTTGGTCAAAGAGGCTGAGTGTTACTATAAACCTAATTGCTGCAATGAGAATAGTTTATTCCCATTGTGGCTTACTGTCCTCCACCAAATAAGATTGTGGCAAAAAATCTCTAGTGTAACCTAATCAATACTTTCTCACCCGATTCGGAGACCGCATGGTTTCAGGTGCCCCTTTCGAAATATATTGGATCTCTTATGACGGGTAGATCAGGGTAAGAATCCTGATCGGTTGTTCTGAGGGTGGTTTTTCCTAAATGGTTTTTCACTCTCCCTCCTCTGAAGTTCGGGTACATCTCCTCTAAAAATTTAAACTTCCTCATCTCTAACATATTAGAGTAATTAGTACATAGGCCTATAACCCGGACGGTTAGTAAGACGTGGTAAAAACATTCTCAATCCACTAAGGTGCTACCCGCATCGGTGGGTCGCATAGTCCAGGGTTGGAGAGCTCAGAGTTGTAATACTGGTCGGCTTTACTTAAGGTGGGGTTCTCTTAGTGGTTACCCTTCCTTCTGCTCAAACGTTGATACATTTCCTTTAAAATCCTACCTTCCTCATCCTTATACTGTTAGCATGTCTGTGCAATGTCTGAACGGGTACTAAGACACGGTTGAGAGGGGAATAAAAGGGTTTTGGGTGCCTACCAGCAGAGGTGCCAGCGTGTTCGACTGACGTGCTCATCTCTGACCCAGTATTTGGTTCGACGTCGGGATTTCCATTTTATCTCCAGGCGAATGTTTGTGAATTTCCTTAATATTTACCTTTCTCCTTCTGCATCATTAGCTTATTTAATCTCATGCTAAAACAAGGAATGGGAACAAAGGTTACATGCCTCTGAATTATAAAAAAAGATTCCCTTCCCCCTGATATATATATATATATATTATATTAGCACCGCGTCTTACTACCCGTTCGGGTTATACGCTTATGTTCTAATTACGCTAGTGGCTTTAGGTATTAGAGAGGTTATGTTAATATAACGTGTACCCACATTTGCGTGAAGAGAGAGAGAGTGGAAAACTATTTTGGAAAACCCACCCACACTACACTTGACCTAGATTCGAGCCTCAATCTCACCGTCATCTGCAGTCTAGTCTTCTGTGAGAGTAGCGCGTTAGACCACGCGATCACCGAAGCGGGTTTCTATCAATTTAACAAATATCCACACCCTAGAGCTGGGTGTGGATGTTTGGATGTGCTGTCATATGTTAAGCTTGCTTACACACGTAAGTCATATACTGGGTGTTTAAAAAGTTAACGTTAAATGCACTTTTAAAATAATCCAACGATAAACAATTAAATGATAAGAAAAAACTTCAAACTGATAAAAATCATTCCTAGTAACATTGGTTTTGTCAATAATGCTTTTTAAATTAGTTTAATTAAGTGATTATCTCGGAGGGAAAGGTAGGGTAATTAACTCCTAGGAACGTACTTAAAACGAGTTCAATGACCCTAAACTCATTTTTAGCACCGTTTATCTACTAATGACTCTAGGGGGTTATGGATAAGGAAGGTTGGATTCAGAGGAAGTGTACCTGCATTTGCACGGATAGAGAATGGAAAACCGTTTTGTAAAAACTACCCTCAATACACCTGACCTATATTTAAACCTCGATACCCCCGTCATCTGGAATCTAGTCAATTGCGAGAGTAGCGCTTTAGACCATGCGGCCACCGAAACGGGTGAAGTGTTCTTAAAATAACTGACATATTATACAAATTTAAATCTAAGTAGAGTGGGTGATTTTCTTTCCTCGATGGATGTGGATCTCGTTTGTGAAACATACAACTATCTGGAGCAATCTAATAAGCTAATAATATGAAGTGAGGTAGTGATTGTAATGTAACTCCTGGACGTTCTCTCTTGGTAATATCCAGGCTTGGGATTGTGGATACGAGCTAAGTGGAGAGTGAAAGTAATAGAAACCTTGACCGAATATTCCATTTTATTGGGTGTTTGTATAGCTCCTCGATCGCTAATCTTTATCGATTTATCTGATTTGCCCCTCAACGTTATTAAGAGACTAAACTATAACGCACATTCGAATGACAACAGTTACAACAGTTAATACCTCATCTCTGTACATATAAATAAGATCCTGGATAGATCCCTGTAAGACGAGTTGGTTATTACCACCAACCCGTTTCGGTGACTGTTTGGTCTAAGACGCCACCCTCGCAATAAACTGAACTACCGAAGGCGGGGAGATCATGGTTCAATCCCAGTCGGGTGTACTGGGTTGTTTTTTCCTAAATAGTTTTCCACTCTTTCTCTTGAAGATAATGCGGGTACACTTCCTCTAAATTCAATCTTCCTCATCCTCAACCCATTAGCTTAATTAACAGTGCACACGATTTTCAGAACAACTAATACGGGTGCACACGAGTTCCGGAACAACTCATCCGAGGTTGGTAATGCCCTTACACGAACTGCGGGGTAAAAATTAAATTTATAATGACTTTGTTAAAAATGGAAAATGGAGGTTAGGTTAGGTTAGGCTAGGCTAGGTTAGGCTAGGCTAGGTTATGTTAGGATAGTTTAGGTTAGGTAATGTTAGGTTAGTTTAGGTTAGGTAATGTTAGGCTAGGTTATGTTAGTTTAGGTTGGGTTAGGTTATGGTAGGGGTTGAATGTGATTACAGGGTGTTTTTAAACTCATGTGTGCAGCCTGACAGGTATAATTTATTACGCCTTTCGGGTGCGCCCTAATTTAATGCCTGCTGACGGGTATACTTTATTCCGCAATTCGAGTGCGCCCTTAATTAATATATAGGCGCGTAATCCGAAAGGGCAGTAAGCCACGGTGCTAAAAAAACAACAATTTAAAAAAAAAGCACAGCTCCGAGATGTAATCAGTTTCCGTTCTCAGCTGCTGCACTACGGGAGGCTCATCACTCTCAACTTAGCCGGAATGTATTTGAGGGCGGCTGCCCGCGGCTGAAGGTTTGGGGCGCGGCTATATATCTATCTATCTAACACGCACACATGTTGTAACATGTCATGTAGTTCAATGACAATCAACCGATCACTAGGGTATTGCGAACTTTTGACCTCATAGATTTGGGTTCGATGCTGCCTCGATCAATGCGCACGCCACTTCACGAACGCTCTTGGTTTTTAACGGCGAATATTTGAATCAAGTTTTTTTATAGAAAGATGTCCAAATGGGATTAGTAAAGGGGAGGGGGGTAGTGATATGATACACTAATAGTATAGAATATTCATCCAGAAAATATAACATTGCCTATCCACTTCCGTGTACAGCAACATTCTAAACTAGTTTTGTTTCATAAACATTAATGGCTTTGTTTCTTATGTAATAAATACATCGAGAAAACCACAGCATTCTTTTCCGTTAACGTCATTTTAATGCTTTTATTTCCACCGCTTCTTAATATTCGTCCGGGATACACGTATTTCAATTTCGCTAATGGGGTAGGAATGAGGAAGGTATAGATTCAAGGGAAATATACCCGCATTTTCGTGGAGGTAAAGGGGTAAAACATAGAGTAAAACACCGCTTCGGTGGACACATGGTTTAAGGCGTAATTCTTGCAGTAGACTAGACTGCCTATGACGGGGAGATAAAGGCTCGAATCTCGATCAGGTGTACTGGGGGTGGTTATCCTAAATGGTTTTCCACTCTCCCTCCACGCAAATGCTGGTATAATTACTCTAGATATAGCCTTCCTCATACCTAAAACCATTAGCGTAATTAATACATAGGCCTAAGTATATAACCCAAACAAATAGTAAAACGCGGTTCTAAAATAATGTATGAAAAAACACTCTTAATACACCTGTCCAAGATTAAAACCCCGACCTTTCCACCACCTGTAAACCAAAAAAGACAAGACTCACGTGCCTAAAGTTATGGGGTAGCATATTTTTCGACATTTTCTAACTCGCGCCGGTGGGCACATGATTTTATGTTATACTCATTTAGTCTGGTTTACTGATAACGGGGAGGTCGGAGTCCGAATCCCAGCTAGGTGTATTAAGGGTACTTTTCCTAAACGGGTTCCCACTCTCTCTCTCTTTCCATGCGAATGCGGGTATATTACCTTTCTGTATACACGGGTGTATTTTTTCATCTCTACTAATAGAGTAATTAATCTATATACGCATAGCCCAAAAGGGTAGTCAGATCACGATGAAATAAAAACATGTTCCAGATTGTTTTTGTTTCAGATATTAAGGGATCAAACTAAGTATTCCGTCAGATTAGGATGAGGAAGATAATCCTGGGGACGGCAAAAACAAATCTCTGGTTAAATGATGAAAATACAAAAGTTGATAAAAAAATTCAGTGAAGCAGGTCGAAATTAAACCACGTATTTTTGGGGTGAGGGTCAGGTGTGTTAATTACTCGTTTGCAATACCTAATTTAACTTGGTATTGTGTTTTTTCATTTGACGCCTCTAAGGAAACTTGAAACTCATGTGCTTCTTTTCCACACATGAGACGCCTCGCGGGGTTTTGCGGTTATTCTGCGAATCTAATCTTTGTGTCATGTCGCCCATAACGAGTTCGGTTCAGAGAATCATGCTCACACTCTAAATAATTCTCTTTAGATAGTAAGGTACTCCACTGTGACAGTTTACATATTAACATAAGCCCAAATAATCGTTTTAGTTTTAATTTCATGGATGTATTTACTAGATTTACGTCAGATGTGATTTTATCAGCACACTTTTTATAAACTAGATTAATTTAGGACAAGAACAATTGATAATAGGGCCGTACCGAGGGTGTGTGTGTGTGGGTGGGGGTGTCTTGGGGTTTAACCCCCTTTATATTTTATCTTCCCCCCCTTTTGTACTACTCTCCTTGCCACCTCCCTTACGCCCTCGAAATATTATTAATACTGTATTTTTGTACACCCCCACAATACCTAGGCCAGTAGCCTATTAAGAGTCCTATAAAATTCATAGGACTCACAAATGCAATTAAACCCGAACGGATATTAAGCCGTGGTGAAAAGAAATCACTTTAAATTGTTTCTAGAGAGACTTAATGTTAAAAACATTCTTCGCAATCTCACCACGAGCCGCCACATAAAGGACCCTTCTAAAATTATTTTTTCGAGTACGGCACTGCTTTACAATACACCTTAAGTTTTTTTAGACATGTAATCAGCCACCCGAACCACCTATATACGAGGAAAAGGGGCCATTCTCTAAATACTTCTTGTTAAATACAAAGTGGTAGCAGTTGCGAGTCGTCTTTTTTAGATTTTTTTACACCGCTTCTTAACACCCGTCCTGGATATCTGCATTTAGCTACGCTAATAATTTAGAATAAACCACCAATAAATACACTCAGCCGGGAATCGAGACCCAGCCTCCCCGTAGCAAGCAAATCAGACCTGACGATATACCTGTAGACCTAAAATATTCCCAATCGCTTTATTCCTGTGCGTTTATATTTATCCCAATGTAATGGCAAGTTTGTAGACATTTTAAATTCAAAACAAATACAAAAGATAGTTTATTCAAACAGGACGAATACTAAGAATAATTCAATTTTTATGTTTTGTATTTATGTTACTTTTTGTCTATATATTTTTAAAGATGCAGAATCCATTCAGTGCTTTGCTATATAGTTTTATTTCGTAGACGTATCATTTTAAAATATCTTTAAAATAAATAAGACAGCTTATTTATTAAAAAAGAAATAATCTGCTTTGTAAAAAAATATTTCTACAATGTTAAGAAAAAATTGTTCCCCAAGAAAACGTTACTTTAGCTTTTTTCTGTAAACTAAATAATCTACCAAATCTTTTACACGAAAAATTTATAAAATAATTTGTTTTCATCGCCTTACATTCCTAATAAAGGTTTGATGGGCGAACATTTCCCATGAATGGTAGGCACGGGTTTTTTTAATAGAAAAAAAAACCCTCATTGGTCACACTCCAAACTTAAAAGCCAACAAAATTACAGGGAACCTCAATATGGAAAACCGCAGAACGAAATGCCATTCTATTTTATCATTAATATAAACGTATGTACATATATATTTCTTCGACTTAAAAAGAAAAAAAAGAGTTATTTTTTTTGTTTTTGTTATGTTGTCATAATGCGTTGTCTTGAGTATATATTAAAGTTGTAATAGGACGATATTGAACATGGGATGAAGAATCTTTTTTCTTTTTGGTTGAGGCCCCGGTAATTGCGTGTTTGGACGAGGGACGGGGTTTTTAAAGGGCCGGGGATCCAGAAATGACAAGTTAGCTGCTAATGTTTGTCTCTGAGACGTGTGATTACGTCACACTACAACCCCGCCCTGTGATCGGTCGAGAACGTGTGTTATTAAGGGACATGTTTATACGGCAAGGAGGAGGGGGTAGAAGTTTGGACGTGTGTTGGTGGTGGGATTGCTTGTATGGGAAAGTTTATTCCTACTTTTTTCCCTCTGTACCTATAAGCGAATCAATCATACAACTCAAAATATTTAGCGTCAATGTCGTAGATATTCATACATTAATTTTCAAAATTGTGCTCGTTTTGACACATATTAAATACCTATTGAGTGCAGTTGCCAAAATGAGGGTCGTCGATATTAAAACAGATTTAAATCAAGGTATTTGATGCGCTAAAGACCGTTTCACTCCACAAATTATTTCGAAATTACGGTCAAATTCAAATAAAATAATACAATTTTTTTTTACTATATTCACTAAATTATTTTTCATATATTATGTCTACGTCAAGTCATGTCATCTGAAGCTTTAAATTTTAATAAATATTATCAATACCTATAAAATAACACTATTAATAAAATTAAATGTTATCAATGTCAACAGGATTTTTTTTAAATATTGAAAAGTAGTTTTATAGTCAAAATTCTCTCTTAAAAGTTTATGAAGACTCAAAATGGCTAAATTTTTTTACAAATACTTCTACAAATTAACATTTTAATATATTTAACAATAAATTTTGAGATAGATTATATTGGGTAAATTAATCTTTGACTTTATTTTAACTAACCACATATTTATATATTTTTTTAAAATATTTGCATCATAATACCTTTGAAAATACAAAGATATACTTTTTTTTAATATCCATTATGGTTCCCAGTCAATGGCGTGGGTCAATTTTTTTTTCAAGTCAAACCCGGGACCCTTAGATCATTAGATAAACACGAGACCAACTGAGCTAAGGTGTCGGATTACAAAGATTTAATTAATTTTGGAATGAAATGTTCATTTTTGTTGAGGTCTTAATTATTAATATTTTTTAAACGGCCTAATTAAGGTCAACTTTTGATTTTTTAAAAAATTCTTTCTCGATATACACAGTTGATACAGAAATTCTATCCGCCAAAACGCACACGCGAGTGTCCTACGTTGTTAAAGTAGACATTCCTTAACCAGGGGGAAGCCAAAGAAGTGTCTAAACTTATTGGACGCCTTATAATGCTGCGGCCACCCGCGCTCTCCCATTCACAAAACTCGCCCAAACTGTACTCATTCATTACTCCGCAACTCTAGTACACTCACCTACAAAATGCATCAGAATGAGGATGACGTGTGGATAATAACTGTATGGCCATTATAATACTTTAACGCTAAACAATGAAGCGCAACACTTCAGGGAGCGTAATTTGGCCAGGACGGATGTTCCCAGGCTTCACGCGGGAAATAAGGCTTTATTTAATTAATACGGTCAACGCAATGGTTAATAACGGCTTCATTTCAAGGGGTTGGGATGAAGAAGGTAGTTTAAAAGAAGCACGTTTGACGTAGTTTGAAAAGTGGTGGAGATTTTATAATTTTTTTTAGCACCGCATCTTACTAATCATTCGGGTTAGACGCTTATGTACTAATTACGCTAGTGGGTTAGGGATGAGTATAGTTGAATTTAGAGGAAGTGAAACAGAATTTTCCTGGAAAGAGAAAGGAAAACTATTTAGGAAAATCCCCCTCAGTACACCCGACCGGAATAGAGCCACGATCTCCCTGTCATTAGTGGTCTAGTCTATTGCGATAATAGAGCCTTAGACCATGCGGCCACCGAAGCGGGTAGTTATATAATATGTGGAAAGCCACCCTGGCCAAAATTTGTTGTAAGCTATGATATCGCTACATTTATTTTTATCGATACCATTTCAAGGCTAAAGGGCCCGTTTTTTTTATACATTACAGTTAAATATATGATTTGAGCCACACTCAATTTTGTTTACTCAAGAAAGAGGTCAATCAAGATTATCATCTAATTTATTTTGAGTATGGGTGTACATATTCTCCTCCATATATATCCCCACCTCTCACACACTTAGACACACAAACACACACACACGACATGTCAAGTATGTAATTTCTGCGACGATCGCCATGGAAATTATAATCTACATGTAGGCGACACAGCTATAGTGTTTTGTTTTTTTCTGAGGTAAAGTCCTTGTTTTTTCACCTTCACCACATAACTTATTATGTTTTTTCCCCCCCTCCCGCTCTCCGACGATGTCGCCTGTCTCCGAACCATGTTGTGTTATGTCGTGGTTGTCGTCGTGTTGAAGTGTCTGGTGTTTCCACATAATAATTACCGCGAGAGAGAGTTGAACCTTCTCTTGACGCCCTGAACAACTTAGGGGAGGGGGGAGGGAGAGAGAAAGACATCCCCTTACCATGTCTCGAGACTAAGCCACACATGGCAATTATGCACCCTTTGTTGCCCTCTCGTGCCCAGGGTGAAATATCCTTCCACCCCTTAATTCTTGGGGATACGCCTTTGTGTGCTTGGGGGATATTCAATGTGTTTATTGACGGCGTCGGTTGATTTTTATTCTGATAATATCAACTTTTCTCATAAACCGGAACGTTGTCCTAGTTAAGAAGTCATTAAGTAATCATATTACGGGTGTAATTCTGGAATTATAAACGTTTAAAATAAACCTAAACTGTATTCCAGATGCATAATTAATAATTAACAAGTTAGTGGATTTTGTTCTGACATTATCAACGTCCAAACGAAACTGGGATTACTTCTTAGATGTAGAACCAATAAGTAACAAGACATTGAGATTTGTTCTGGAAAAATCAACGTTATAAATAAATTTGGATTAGCTTCTAGATGCAAATCTAATAAGTAACAAGACATTGAGATTTGACCAGGCAATATCAACGTTCTAAATAAACCGTGATTAGCTTCTAGATGTAGAGCCAATATATTTGTATTAACGTTAAAAAAAAAGTGGGCTGACTTCTTAGATGTAGAGTCAATAAGTAATAATACATTGGGATCTGATCCAACAGTATCACCTCCCTAGATATATATTTAATACTTAGCGAGTATTCCGGGAGTTGTTAAAGCCTTACGGGTGTTATGTTTAGTTGTTTTGAATAGTTGGATTGTTCCAATGCTATGATATGTTATTACCGACCCGAGTAAAATAATTCAAGGGAAAAAAAGAAGAAAGAAGGTGAATGTTAAGAGTGCTTACCAAAATTAGCTTGGAGAAAGAATATCATGCGACATTGTGTCTAAACATCCCAAGTTCAGCTACTTGGAAAGGAACTTCAGACACCCAGACTATTCGTAGGAGATTGATAAAAATCAAGCCAAAGTAGTTAAGCTTTTAATTGATACAATTTTGTCCGTCAAATATTTCGTTGATACAGATGAAATATGATATGGCTGAAATAAATAATTCAGTTTTAACAGTTTTGAAACCCCTATCGTCATAAATGTACTCCGTATGAATATAAAATGACGTGAAAACAAAAACGTTAAAAGTAAAAGTTACGTTTAACGAATTTGTTTAAAATGTCGATTATTATTGCTTCTTTTCATTGAATGTAGAAGCAAGTTTCCTACATTTAAATATTTCGTATGACTTATTCAATAGTTTCGTTAAATGGGAAAGTACTCATAAAAGTGATATTTATCTTCGTCAAGGGTTGTTAAATTCTTTAAATTTTGATATCCAAACACATTTTCAAGATATTCTTCGACGCTCACTTCAAACAGAAGAAAAATTAATCACTCGGAACCCATAGAACATTGAAAATACAGCTGGGTGAGCTAGATGAGTGGTTAACACACCTGGCCTTGGAGTTATCCCGGTCGTTAATTCATAACTGTGAAAGGGTAAGTCCACATTTCACCATTGATAGTTATTTTGGCCATGTCGGTAATCGAACCCGAGACCCTTAACTCAGTAGACATACACTATAGGCTGAGCAAAGGTGTCGGATCTTAAAGATTTACGGATTGTTGAAAAAAATATTTTTTTCCTAATTAAAAAAAGACTCTATGAGAAATTGAATGATTGTGTCAAACCATTTATTTAATTAATTTAATTATATAGCTTAGTTCGTTTGTATCCAGGGTGTGAGAATAATAATACAACTGTATTGTCACGGAGATTGTGAACCACCGTGCATCAGTCACGATGTCACGGCGCCCCGTCACCTGGGTTGACCCAAAGTGAAGATAAACTGAGGTTAAGCTCGAGGTGCCGTTGCCAAGGTTCGGTTTTTGTTTTTTTGGGTGTGATGCGAGGCAGACGTGTTGTTTTGATGACATTCGCAACGGCCCCGCCCCAGCGCATCTTCAAACAGGCCCTGAACACCGACTGCGGAAAGTACTCAGTTTACGGATGGTGACTGTATGACGTCATGCAGTTACTAACACTTTTATTTCTGTACCGTTCGAGGAGAAATAAATGTTTCAAATATTTTCGAAATATGATCGTAGTAATATTTGAAGGAGGGAAAGGTGATGGGTAGAGCGGGGGTTAAGGTACAGTGTACTTTTCAAAAGAGGAAACTTTTTAAAAAAATACAATTTTTTTTCTGCCAATATTGATGAAATTTTATCTTATTATCAACGTTATTTTATAGATAGGTATTGACAAAATCTATCAAACATGACAACTACAGATCACACGAATTTACGTATGAATAAATTATGTCATAAAGGATCGTAACGTAGGCCTACTTAGAAATTCGGGAAAACACACGGAGATTTTGGTGTCTGGAAAAAAACGGGAAAGCACAGGAAATTTTGCAAAATCTAATAAAATTAATGTGGGATATTTAACTGAAAGCTTAAAATAGCAGGTCTTTGGATAGAAGAAAAAATGAACTAAAGAATTAGGCACGTAGATTCAAACATGTCTTAATACCCCTTAAAAATGAATTGTAAAACGACAGAAGATGTACTTCCTCATCAATATTAAATCATCCTATATTAAACATAAAGTTACATGACTTCACATTAGTCAAATTGATGAGAAATTAATTTTGAATACATTCTTTTTTAATCTAAGTTGCCTGGAAAAATGAAAACTCCTTCTGTAAAAACTGGAAAATACAGGAAATTTGGTCGTAAGAAAATATTGACAATCTTGACTTTTCTAGCTGTCAGATAAGAAAGTCCCTTCATATGGAAATTAAAATGTTGCTTTCGTAGTTTCTATCGAACTACAAATTTGATAAAATAATTACATGTAACAGCTCTTTAAGCTATATTTTAAACTGATGCGTAAGGGGAATACTACCCCTACTGCCGAGAGCGAGTTCTAAGGCGTAAAGCTCGAAATATACTGGTTTACCGGTGACGCAAAGGTCAAGGTTCGAATCTCACCCATATATAATCAAGCTAGTTTTCCCATCCCTTCTCACATTCCTTTAAACACCCTATCCAACCACTTCTCGTTAGATCGATCCATTAATAATCCTGCTCCCCCCCTCCCCGCATCGGTGCGTAAGCAGACTAAGGCGTCAATATCATGGTCTGGTTTTGTTGTTACTAAGGGGAATTTGGGGTTCGAGTACCAGCCGGGTGTACCGAAGTGATATTTCTTAAATTATTTTCTTCTCTTCTTCCATGCAAATCAGGGTACATATATTCTATATTCTTTGTTACTCATCCCTATTCTATTAATGAAAATATACGTATAGCCCAAACCGGTAGTAATATGCGGTGGACAACATAAGCACATGCGTTAAAAGTAATTATTTAAATAAATTAAAAATGGTTTTCTTAATAAAACGAATTAACACCATTGGTGGGTCTAATTGCATGACTAAGCAACGTGGACCCGCTTTTAAATTTATCTTTTGCACCGGGTTTTCCGCATCTGGGTATTCCGAAAATATACATTAATGGGATAGAGATGAAGGATGTAGAATGCAATGCACCCACATTTGCAGTGGAGAAATAGTGATAAAACCAGTTAAGGAAAAAAATATTACGATACCCAGCTGGGATTCGAATCTAGACGTTCCCGTTTCCGGTAAACCGGGTCAGAAGAAGTTCATTCCGTGCTCACCCATGCGCATTTGGACCGAGTTGATGAAGAGTTGTGAACCCGGTCCTCAAGCCTTGCGGTGTTGGGTTGTGTTGTGTCCAATCAGAGGGCGTACCCGGCATCCACCCTTCCTGTCTACTTCCTCCTAGACCACGCTCTCTCTCTCTCGCTTTACAACTTATCTGCATGAATTTCTCTTACCTCATCATCGGATCTTGTATCTGTTTATTAAATCTATTTTTTGTCCATGTAATTTCTATTTATTTGCTATACCTTCATCTTTTGTCTTTTCTCTTTATATTATTTGTGTGTTTTTGGTTATTTATCAGTATATTTTATTTAACTATCTCTCCGTCTCTGTTCTCTTTTTCCAACAATTTCTCTACGTATTTTACACTTAAATGTTTATCATTAATTATAAATAATTTAATTTTCTTGGTATTTTTCTAGTTGATTCTATGGCTGTATTTTTATCTGTATTAATAGGTGTGTAACCCACCTTGGTGGCGTAGTTAGCTAACTCGCTAGTTTCGTGTTGAGCTAGACTGCCGAGAACGGGGATATCTAGGTTTGAGTCTCGCTTGGGTGAACTGGGGTGGCTTTCCCTACATGGTTTTCCACTCTCCCTCCACACAAATTTGGGCTCACTTCCCCTATACTCAACCTTCCCGATTCTTAACCCATTAGCGTATTTAGTACTTAAGAATATAAACCGAACAGGTAGTAAGATGCAGTACTAAGTATTAAGTATTAAATAGGGGTGACTGTATTTTAAAAACCAAAACATGTTTTACACCCCCCACACAAAAAACAGCATTTAAACAATCTACAATGAATTTAGAGCATTTATGTCAAATTTCTCTGTGATTCAACATTATTGTAGCTCTACTCAGAAAAGCCCCCAGGCCAGACCAATGGCATTTTGTGGTGCCCCCTTTGATAAAAAAATAATTAACTTAATTTTTTTTGGTGTTTTATTTATTTTCACTAAAATAATTTTTAAATTGTGTACATGGAAAATATAAATGTTTCCTTCTATTACTCAACTACATTATTTATTTATTTTATTTATTTAGCACCACGGCTTACTAACAGTTTAGGTTATAAGCTTAAGTACTAATTACACTAATGGATTAAGAATTGGGATGGTTGAATACAGAGGAGGGGAACCCGTATTTGCGTGGAGGGAGAGTGAAAAACCATTTAGAAAAATCCACCCCCAGTTCACCCAACCTAGATTCGAACCTCGATCTCCCCGTCCTTGGCAGTCTAGCTTAACACGACTAGCGCGTTAGCCAACTACGCCACCGAGGCGGGTCAACTTCACTATTGTTATCTTTGCAATGCTAGCCGCAATTAAAAGAACCTGTCTTGGATACTTTGTACATAAAAACATAAGGTATTTTATATGCGAGTGATGTGGTTCGAACCAGAATGGCTACTGTTGAAGGTGACGATTCAGGGAACGTGAGAAAAATCAATTTTTTTTTCAGTTTTTTTAGCAGCATTTTTTTGGTGGGGTCAAAATATATCAAATATTGCTTCTATACAAACAATCCCCCTCTACCTTCTGGGCGATCCTGGGTAAACACTTATATGATTTTTGTGTAAAAAATATAATTCAAAGTGTTTCGCTAGAGGCGTTCATACAAGCCACTGCTTACCACAATGTGTGACATGAACGGTTTTGTAAAGTCACTACAACTTCCCCAAGGCTCAGAACAGATCAACAGAAAGAGGACTCGTACCACGATGTGTGACACGAACAGTTTTGTAAAGTCACTACAACTTCCCCAAGGCTCAGAACAGATCAACAGAAAGAG
>CABFWO010000215.1:32403-100077 GCA_902155825.1 Timema genevievae | reverse complement strand
TGTAGCCCCGCTGTTTCCACTCCACTAACCATCTCGGTGGTCCCGCCCGGTCTCTACGGCTCGGGTCTGCATCCTCCCAGTCCCCCCTCCCCTCCCGACAACTACGGGGTCAAGTTGACAGACTTCTCAACTTATTTTAGTTTCAACATTATAAATATACCAATATGACTAAATGTTAGGCTCATCTAGTTTGGTTCTCCGTTAACTGGGAGGTCAGAGTTTGAACTCCCGGTCGGTTGTGCCAGGGATATTTTTTTCTTAAATGTTTTTACTTTCTCCCTTTAACACATCATAGTACGTTTCCTTTCAACTCTACCCTCCTCATCCTTAACCTATTTATACCAATTAAAATACGTAGATTATAGTCCGAATGAGCTTTAAGACGTGGGAGTGGACATAAAAATAAATATTGAACGGTTGAAGCTACATATTGATAAAATGTTATGTAAAATTATGAACGGAAGAAATCATTTTAAACAAATTTTCATTCCGTTAGGTCTACGCTCTCACACCACGGATAAGGCCTAACTTAGCAAGGTAATAAATAGAAAACAGTGGACTTTAAACTAGTGAAAATAAAGTTCAACAAAATTGAAAAATAATTATTTTAAAATGAATAAACTATTAAATTGATTCCAATCTCGTTGTTAAGTCGATTGGCCCTTTTAATTTGGTTTGGAAATGCAGAGCCAAGGGAATAAACGGTTATCTTCAAGAATTTTTATTATTTTGAAACTTTCTTTTCCGAAACGGTTTGTTCAAGAATAGAAGCATGTTGATCATTTTATACTTTTTATATACACATCTGCTCTATAATTTTAACAGTGATCAAATATCGATAAAATTACATTGGGAGCTTCATAGCAAAAAATAAGAAAATGTAGCAATTAATAAACATTGATGCATTATCTTAGAGGGGGTGTCGAAAATATGAACATAAAAATTTCACTCGTTCTCGAGAAAACTGATATTTCCAAACGTATGATTTTTCCGCAAGACCTGTCCGGTAGCTTGCGCCATCTACGGTTTCCGTGATTCATCTGTTCTTGTTAGCGCGTAAGGATACTTTGGTCGGTTGTGAAGCCACGCCACGCCTTTCACCCTTCCGCCTACTATCCCACAAAATAGGTTTTAGACTTGCACTCCACAGGGCCTAGGGCCTTAAGTTACGAATGCAGAAAATCCGCGTTTAAATACGTTTCTTGGTTCGCGCCGTTGGATGGATCCGTAAAGGAGGGACACAAAGGTTTTGCTTTTAATCGCCTTGTTTCACTACCTTTTTAGGTTATACGCATGTATAATAATAACTCTAACGGGATAAGGATGAGGAAGGAAGCACTTTAGAGGTAATCTACTCACATTTGCGTGGAACGAGAGTGGGAAGAAAATGAAAAACAAACACCTTCATAAGACCTGACCGGGATTCGAAACCCGATCTTCCCATCTTCAGTAGGCCAGTCTAACAGGTGAGTGACGCCTTAAACCGTTCGGCCACATAAGCTGGTAAAAAAAATGTAAATCTATAGCAAAAACACTGTAGGAAATGGCGGCTTCAAACGTTTCTAAAACTACATTTACATATTTTATTCATACGTCAAGTCAATGGATCTGCAACTGTCACCTTTGATAGATAGTATTATTACTGATACTTAGTACGTAATACATAGCATACGAATACGGTAAAATTTTATCAATATTGACAAATAAAAGTTTTTTTTAGCACTGCCTCTTACTACCCGTTTGAGTTATGTGCTCACGTACTAATTGCGCTAATGGTTCACGAGATTAAGAAGGCTATATTCAAAGGAAATGTACCTGAATTTGCGTGGAAGGAGAGTGGAAAACCATTTAGGAAAAACTACCCTCAGTACACCCAACCGAGATCCGAACCTCGATCTCCCCATCATCGGCAGTCTAGTCTTCTGCTAGAGTGGCGCGTTAGACCACGCGGCCACCGAGGCGGGTAAAAAATGAGGTTACTCCTTTTTAACGGTCCTTCCTATTATGCTTTTAACTAGGTTTGGTTTTAATTAGTTTTTAAAGTTTCATATTACTCTATCTACTAAAAATAATTATATTATGGAACCAAACATATTATATATTAATATAATATATATTTGTTGATTTTTTAAATCCAAATTCTAGTTTTTAGGCACTTAACATTAACTTTCAAATGAAGATGAAAACATGTTCAAATGTATTTTTTATGTACATTCTTGTTAGAACCACTTTGCATTTTAGATTAATCTTTCTCACATTAAAATCGATACAGTGAAGAGCAATTTTTTTTCCCGAATTTAATTACGGTAGATATTTTCAAGATTAGTTTCTAATCTTACTTTAAATTGAAAATGCCTGCCTAAAATGTATAAAAAATATTTATTATGTTTAGTCACACAATATTTTTTTTCCGGTGAACATCCGGTCAGTTATTTAATTACTCTGGGACTTCTGATTGATTTTTACGTGTCATATACATTACACCTTAAACCTTAGTAAATTAGTTTGGTCCCCAAACGGTTCATTGTCTTATATTTGTAAGAAAATAAAGCTCAAAATGCTCAATTAACATGTAAACACTCTCATAATAATTTTAAAATTGATCCAAGACTTTTAACTTGTTAAATTCCTTTACTCGACAAACAATCCCATTAATACTTACATCAGAGTTTAACATATTATCACACGTTTGTCAACTCTGTAAGGTCTTTACATGAAACCAAAATACAAACTGGGAAGCTCTTTAATCATAATGCCAGTTAAATAAGATGTTGACTCACTTTTAGTCACAATACAGATATTCCTGACTAAAATAACATTATTTATTTAAATATTAAGGTTTTATATTTGACACATAATAAGGTGTTACTACAGGGATGTTGTACAAAATGTTTTAGTCGCACCTGCAGCGAAATACACTCATTATAATATAACATAATTTAATGATATTTCTTTTGTTTTTTAAAAGATTTCTTTCGCTACGGTTATTATAGGTACGCGTTTATGTTTCGTAAAAATATTTTAGTAAGAGCTAAAGATATTTTAGCAAAGTTTAATAGAATAATGTACGTTGATTATTTTATTTTATATATTTCTGAACCTACTGATTATATCAACATACGATAATTACGATAACATACCAATTTTGCTGGGAAAGGTATTTTCGCATACGTCCCAGGGTTATTTTACATGCTAAAATCGACATGAAGCCGACGGCCTCCGAAATAAGTTGTGCTATGGATTTTTTATTGCTCTAGGAAAATCCATCGAGCCGGCTGGGTTTGAACCCACGAGCATCGGATCCTGAGGCAAGCACTTTATCCCAAGACCACCTAGGTCAACAATATAACGTATGTTTAAAACGAATACGATTGTAAAGTAAATATTAAAAAAAATGCATGGTCACTTAGCAATAATCAAAATATTTAAATCGATATAAATTTAGTTGAAAATTGACACCTTGATATGGGATCTGAAGCCGGGACCTACGGCTTTGCGCGCCGATGTTATACCACTGAAAGATGTATCCAGATACGGCTATATCCGCAGCGAAATTTAATTTCCACCATTATAAATAATCAACATGTTTGCGTTAACTCCTCAGATTCCTAGGTAAGAAACGTCTCATCAAAACCGTACATTATCATGATAAAGTAATTGTCATTCAGAACCGGATACTATCTCATTAATTAGTTACTAAAATAACCACCGTCATGCACGCGATTGGTGTAAGGTCGCAAGTAGTCCATGGCACTATCTTAACTAGGATCACCTAAGAAACGTGGTAGCACATGCCTCGAATCATATTTTTTTATCGATGATGCTCCTAGAAACATCTTGTATTTATTTTTATTAGACATCATCTGCCTACGTATTGCACTTTGTCGACGCTGATGGGGAGGTTAGGGTTCGAATTCCGGTTGGGTTCATTGCTTTCTACTGGAGATTTATTCATCACCGAGATATCTTCATCCTAACTTCACGTTAATGCGAGGGTGGCTTCTCTAAAAACTACCTTAGTAATCTTTACTTCTTAATTTAGACTTTTGTTTAGCATCGCATCTTATTAACCGTTCAGGCTATTATGTACTAATTACGCTGGTGGTTTTAGAGATTAGGAAAGTCATATTTATAGGAAATGTACCCGCATACGCGTGGAGGTAGATTGGAAAACAATCTTAGAAAAACCACCCTCAGTACACCCGATTGAGAACCACGATCTCCACGTCATCGGCAGTCTAGTATAATGCGAGAGTAGCGCGTTAGACCATGCGGCCACCGAAGCGGGTACATTTAGGCGTTAATAGCTCATGTGTTGAACGTAATAAATCAAATATATATATAAAAGAACAGTACAGTTCTTTTTCGTGCGGTATTTGCGAAATATGATCATTATCTCGCCTTAATTATCCAGCTTTATGAACATATCCCGTGTCGGGGCTTAATCCTGAATAAAGATGTAATCTTCATGTTTTGATGAAGCAGGAGGTGTACGATATTTGATTTAAATGCCTCATAAAACATTTTTTAAGTCGACTGACTAACCTCTATGCTATGTTTTATCATCACATGTTTTTTAATATTTAATTGAACGCATAATATTTCTGATACACTTAAGGGGAATAAAGTAACCTTTATTGTCTGAGAAACTAAATTTAATAATGATAAAAAAAATTAGACTAAAATAACATTACATTTGTCGTTACAAACTTATTATATATATATATTATATTTATATACATTATATTTTATTTTAAATAACCGGTAATTGTACATTTTAGGGTTTATTTTTGTCTGTATATGGATACCTTTGTATGAGATACGTTTTGGGAAGAGTTAAACTAAATAATATATTAATGAAACGATTTAGAGACTGTCTTGTTCCCTATTTATATACAACTAATTCGACAAACAGTATATATATATATATATAGCTGTTTGTCAAATTACTTGTATTTGTTAGTCATATAAGAACGTGCATTACTTTTATTTAATTTATATTGTAGACCTGAGCTTTTTTACCATCTAATATTTTAATCAAAAAATAAATTTTAGAATTATATTATGTAGAATAGTTAATATATCACTTTTATGAGATTATAGGACTTGGTACCATTTTCCTCTTAAAGATATCTTTCTGACCAAACCTATTCTGTTTACCTCCAAACAAGTCTCGAGCCATCTCTTATACAGTCCATGTTCTACATTATGTTGAATGTTGTTAGTCATAACATACATACGCGTGAAGAAGGAATCACATATTTAAATAAGTGCGTGCTTATGTATAAGTTAATACGTGTCAGGGGTCTGAGAGGGATTGGGGTGGAATTAATTAATATTTATGAGACGTGAAGGGTGTGTTCTTGGTTATTTTAAATGACAAAATATTGTCGAGCAAGTTTTGACAACATGTTTCCAAGAAAATTGATTCACATAAAATAAACAAATGTATTCTATAAGAATAACAAAACGTTTTGTAGCTAAAAAAAATAGTAAAAAAATAAACTGTGTTAGGTTTTGTTACGTATGGTTGACACTCGTAAACACTTCCAAATTAAAAAATCTACTGCATGGAATTATTCTGTGTTTCAAGAGACTATATTGTTTTAAAGAAAAAAAGGCTCAACTTTAAATTATTAATATTACTATTATTATTATTATTATTATTATTATTATTATTATTACCATCATTATTATTAGCTCCGCGTCTTACTACCCGTTCGGGTTATACGCACTTACGCTAATGTGCAATGGTAGGGTGATTGTGAGATGAAATGGAGAACCTACAATTTAACGCGGGATCCGAACCACGGTGGAGACTTGGCATTCCACACATTCGCAAGATGTGATTGATACACGTCTTTTCAGAGTTGAAGGAAGGGTTTGGCAATCAGATAGATCTGTGCCGGGACCGAGGATTAAACCCCGGACCCCCAGCACAGAAGTCCGACACCTTACCCCTAGACCACCAGATCACACCAATCTCAACTTTGAATGATCAAAGAGATAACTCTCAAAATTGATGATTCGAATCAGTTCAGGAATCAGCTAGTAAATGTCAAGGTTAAATAATTGTAGTGCACTACGGCAAATAATACGGATTTATTTAGATTATTTTTTCGTATGGAATCTTTGACTGGGAGAGATAGGTAGGGTCAGTTACATAGACTGAATACGCCTCAAGTGCGGCGCTAAAATAAATTCAAGAATACACCTACCTAGTCTCGAATGGAACGGTCTAGTTTGGCATGTGAAACTGGCTCATTTCATCACGGTTTAGGAATGTATAATATTATATTTAGTGTAGTGTCGCACCAGAGGCGTACCAAGTTTGACTATGAACTAACCCAGGGGTCGGCAACCTACGGAACGGGTGCCACTCCTGGCACGCTGAGAGATTCAAATAAAAATAACATAAAACCTTTACTCTTAATTATTAAAACCATTGATGTGAGTAATAATTTTAATAACAAAGTGTTTTATATTTCAATGATTCAATTGGTTTTTTTATTTCAAAATAATGTCTTCAAAACATACATTTTTCAAAACATGTATGTATTCTGATTCATATTATTTATATTAAAATATTAAATATTCAAGAAACAGTGGTTATTTGATGTATTCAATTTATAAACAGGTTGTTACATTTACATTTTACAAGCTCACCTTAAATTAGTTTCAATTATTTTACTAAATAACTAGTACAAAAATATACACGATTTGGGTGGGCTTAGGTTGGTTGGCACGCTGATCGGTTTTGGAATATTACCTCGGCATAATACTTCCAAATTTTGCCAGCCCCTGATTACTAACCCATTGTATCTAGTTCGGTCACCTGTATGCATACTATTAGCCGCTCTGGTTGCACAGAACGTCGCCCAGGGTACACCTATGGAGGTTCTCTACACGTCGTATCCGGGATGAGATAATGTGATGATGGTGATTACGAAGTTGTCGAGCCAGTTCTCTCTTAAACCTAACTTAAGCCTAATTAACCTAACCGTTGGTGACCGTCTGAATAATTCCTCTATCGGGAAAGTTTACCCGTAGTGCCAGTGGGGAATCGAACCCGGGACCCCTATGTTCGTAGCCAGGTGCATTGACCACTATACCATGAGCCGGTTAATAATGAGAGGGAAGTGGTTTCAAGCATATTAATTTAGCAGCTCGTAACTAATTTTAAAAGAAAAACTAAATTTTCATCTTAAAACTAATTTGAAAATTATTAAAAATAAATATTATTCATAGCAATGAGATTACATGGATTGTTAATTAATTATTTAATAGTCAATATTATTTAATTTATAATTAATTTAATTAATTTAATTTAATTTATGTGAGGCATCCATATTGCTATAAATAGGGAACAAGTGTTTGATAAAAGTCAAAATAACAGCTATTTCAAATATAAATTATTTTTTAATATAATTTTTTAAATTTAAATAAAATATAAATGTTATTTTAATATACCAGAATTTTTTTAATTTTTTTTTATAATTTTGATATGTTTTCTTCCTGTAGTGTTTAGGATTGTACTGAGAAATATTAAATTAACAATTTACTAATGTTAAAGATGATCTAACTCATCCTAATAATTATTGGTATACCTTATTGATTATATAATGTTATTTATGTGCTATACTTATTAAAATCCAACAGTCTGGTAACTTAACATTTTTATATAAATATAAATTTTTATTTTCACGTCTTACGCTACAGCATTAACGGAGTTTAACTTGTTAAATTTTTGGCTACAAATTGCCAAGGAAATCCCACATTTACAATACAATTTTATTTTCAAACGTCAAATAAACCTATAATTTTCAATATTTTCTTAACAAAGTAGAAGTATCTATGACAGTTTTATTTTACGATTTCACTAACATAAATGTCGAGAATGATTACAGTTTGTATTTTGCTAAAAGTCATAGCTACTTAAATTTTATTTCCCAAGACATGTGCTATGCAAAAAATAAAGTTCTTGTAGCGTAATTTATAAAACAATTAGGACATTAATACTCACTTGATTCTTCGATGTGCTCGCACAACGCCGACGATGCCACAATGTCGTCTTTAACGTTTTCCATACACTTGTTTAGCGGCTATATTTATGAATCACTCAGCAAATAGTTACTTAACTTAAGTTAATAGTAAATTATAAAAACAAAATGATTATTTTCATAGGTAAAAAATTATTAGCAACAATCGCTTTCAAGAATTTTTTTCACAACTTTATATAACCAGCCGCATTTGTTTTCACATACGTCATAACTAAAATAAATTACGTAACTTCCCTCCTTCAAAGTTTTTTTTTTCTCAACCAATCCCCCCAAAAAACAGATTTGCCCTTTAAAAAAAAGTACGTTGCTAAATTAAAAGCTTAATTCATAATTCGAGCTCATAATTCCGCGAAGTTTTTACACCGTTGATGTCCATCTTGCGACTGAAGTATAAAAGAGACTTCTTTTTCGAGTGAGCTTTCCCAACACAAGCAATCTGAGCGAGCATTTCGTGTTCCTCATACATAAGTCTCAACCGGTAATGATACTCCTTCCTGCTTTTACACAAAGTAAAACAGAATAAGAATATTACTCTACGACACGCAAAAAGGGTTAAGGTATTAATAAAGAGGACGAAACTAGAAAGGAATACCAAAATAATTGAAGACGTAGAAGAAGGAAAGAGTATGATATTTAAGATACTTGTTAACATGGGAACATTATAATGAGTGTTTCATTGCATTGCGGGAGGGATTTTTTTTTATTATTTAAAAAAAAATTAAAGAGTGGGGGATATTTCTCACGGAAATAAAAACTGCTAGTCGTTCTTTTCTCCATTGTTTTCTAAGGTATGTACAAGAGGTATGAATGTTGTTCGTCAGAGACGAGTTTTCTTATTTCTAATTAAGGATATGTTGGTAGATAACATGGAGAAGATAATTAAAATGCAAGAAAACGAGGTGGAGAGAGGGGAGGGGGAGGGGGAGAAACCCTCAATTAGGGTCTCTGTGTGGAAGGGAGGATGGAAATTGCGGAAGTCGCAAGGTTCAGAGTTTGAATCGGAGGCTTATTGCTAGAACGGCTTCTGTAAGGTGAAGTGGAGGAGGGTTACCTCACAGTTATTCAAATATTACTTATAAAATCAAACCAAGATCTAAAAATCCTAATATTTGTCTTACATATAAAAATACAAAGATCCCGCCTCGGTGGCGTAGTTGACTAACGCGCTAGTCGTGTTGAGCTCGACCGCCGAGGACGGGTAGATCGAGGTTCGAATCTCGGTTGGGTGAACTAGGAGTGGTTTTTCCTAAATGGTTTTCCACTCTCCCTCCACGCAAATGCGGGTTCACTTCCTTTAAATTCAACCCTCCGAATTCCTAATCCATTAGCGTAATTAGTACTTAAGCGTATAACCCGTAGTAAGACACGGTGCTAAATTATTATTATTATTATTATTATAAAAATACAAATAGGATAAAAAGGGAGTGGAATAAATTTTGGATGCCATTTTTATTGTTCTAATAACTCAAACCAAGATTTGGTTGTAACGCCAACGCATCAAATATCAATATCATTTGGAATTTTGGAAATAATTTAATTACATTATAGATCAAAATTTGTTGCGGTAATGATAAA
Organism: Timema genevievae; assembly: GCA_902155825.1. Classification (NCBI taxonomy): domain Eukaryota; kingdom Metazoa; phylum Arthropoda; class Insecta; order Phasmatodea; family Timematidae; genus Timema; species Timema genevievae. The sequence continues at coordinate 90,442 of CABFWO010000215.1, read as the reverse complement.
ATTCATGTCATAAAGTGACTCCTCTTTCCGATTATTATTATTATTATTATTATTATTATTATTATTATTATTATTATTATTATTATTATTATTATTATTATTATTATTCTCGCTCGTTAAACACTTTAATTCACGGAACTTAACTTGCGATAAACTTTTATAATTATTAGTTTTATCCATGATCAATTTTTTTTCTACAATATTAAATATAACTAAATGAAAGCATTTAATGTTCTCCGTTTCATGTTCCGTTATTATACATTATTCACTTTGACTTCGGCAACTCTGACCTGTTAAAACATATAGCTTAATTTAGTTAATAACGACTTAACTCCAGAAGATACCAAAATTAGTGGAAAGCCACTTATTTGGCCAGGAACAACTTGTCTTCTTAACAACACCCCAACATAGTCGTTTAGACCACGTAGCCACCCAAGTGGGTATCAAGTATTTGTTTAAAGATAATAGAGGCTTTTTTTAAAGTTTTCCGAGTGTATTTTACTCACGTGCATAATAGCAAGGGACTTAACCTAACTGGTCATTGCTGCTATTGTAATAAATGCACTTCTAGCTACCATAGACCCTTTTTGCCACCGATGGCTCGGACACCCCCATGGAGAGCCTCAAGTTCCCACAGATATTTTAGATGTGTTACACTGTCTGGAAGCGTTCACAAAAACAGGAGCGTATTTTGACACAAGTTTTACAACACTGTTATATTATTATCACTGGAGGTTCTCACCACACCACGTGAGATAATTTGGAAGCCATGTTGGGTAACTTCTACAATAGAACGATCTAGGTTTGTGAATGAACATTCATTGATATTTAAAGTCGGGGACAAGTATAGCCTTTTTGCTTACCACCGCGTTTTAGAACTTGTTCTGGTTAAACAAATACATAGATCTTTATTAGCACCACATCTTACTACCAGTTTGAGGTCATTAATTAAAATGAATGATGAGGGTAGTATTCTTAAGGAAATGTACCTGAATTTGCGTGTGGAGAGTGTGGTAAACCGTTATGAAACAAACAGCCTCAGAACACATGAACGGGATTCGATTCTAGATCTCTCAGTAACCAGGAACCGAGTCTAACAGCTGTATGACGCGTTAGACCATGTGGACCGATGCAGGTTATAGGTTATTAAGTCCAAATTATAGTATTTAGAATTGTAAGAAATATAGGTTTGCTGAAAACACAAGTTATTTCCATTTTACATCTTCAAGTGTGTAAATTTTAACTAACATAATTCACATAAGTTAAGGTTGATGTAACATTTACGAGCATCCGTGTTTAATAAACTCAATCATTGTTCAAAGACATCATCAATATTCATTTCTGCAAAAGCATTTTGAGATAGTGTATTTTTCTAGTCCTAATATTACTTCTAACATCCTGACTTAACTCCATTTTAGTTAATGGACCAATCACGGCGTGCGTGGAAAAAGTGTACCAAATATTCCTACAATAATAGACAAAAATAAGCACTTAAAATAAATTAGAATTTATAAAATATTTTCCATAATGAGTACTTACATTTTAAGCTTTTGTTTAATTGTTCACCTTTATTAGGATTATATACAACTTGTGAATGTGAGGAATGCCAGGCCTCTACCGTGGTTCGGATTCCACGTTAAACTGTAGGTTCCTCCATTTCATCTCACAATCACCCTACCATTACACATTAGCGTAAGTGCGTATAACCCGAACGGGTAGTAAGACGTGGTGTTAATAATAATAATAATAATAATAATAATATTAGGATTATATCAATTTTGATAAGTGTAAATCAATGCTTAACGATATATGTTACCATATAATACGTTAAATAAATGTTTTTAAAAACCTGCTTCGGTGGCCACGTGGTCTAACGCGCTATTCTTTTGTTAGGCTAGACCGCTGATGACGGGGAGACCGGGGTTCAAATATCGGTCGGTTGTACTGAGGATGGTTTTTCCATAATCGTTTTCGACTCTTCCTCCACGCAAATGCGGGTACTATTTTTCTAAATATATCCTTCCTAATAACTAAAACTATTAGCGTAATTGGTACATAAGCACCGAATGGGTAGTAATACGTGGTACTAAAAAATCTATACATACATATCCGTATTAGCTTAAGCTTAGTACTGTCTTTAAAAAAATGCTGGACATACGTTGAGATCATTTTAAGATTTTTAAATCCAAATTAAACCTTTTCTATCTCATAGGTTTGACTATATTTATGAATGTAGATCAATACTTTGTGTTACCTATTGAATACAAAATATTATTATATTTTTTCAAAATATAATATATGGGTGCCAAAACAAACAAAATAATTTTTGTACTATAGTAGAATTTATATATATATATATATATATATGTAACTAGGATGATATGTGATAAAATATATCTTTCGTTAAACATTGTAACTTAAATTTTTATATCTTTGCCTAGTATTGCAAAGTATTTCAGAATAATTTCAACAACTTACTTTAAGTTTGAAAACCCTAATAAAAATATGCTAGCTCATATAAGCGTAACTTAACACTGGATGCTTTGTTTATTTTATTTTTAGCATTTAACAATGCCCGAAATAGGTTTTAAAAACTTTAAGAACCAATTCCTTTAAAATGACGACACAAAGTAAAATACAAATTTGGTCGAGTTCCATTGGTTAATTCAAATGGCACGAGCAACACAGATAGAAAGAAACACATAGCAACGTACATCACATTCGTTGTTTTTTTAGCACTGCGTCTTACTACCCGTTCGGGTTATACACGTATGTAATAATTACGCTAAACATTTTAGGGATAAGGAAGGTTATATTTAGATGAAGTGTACTCGTATTTACGTGTAGAGAGAGTGAAAGTACACTTGACCGAGATTCGAACCTCAAACTACCTTCCATTGGAAGTCTAGTCTACTGCGAGAGTAGTGCGTTAGAACACACGGCCACCGAAGCGTTAGTTATTTTTTCATAAATTATAAGAACAAATCTAAACGTCAACGAGTAATAATTTTCATGGTAATGTGAAACTATTTCTCTGATAAAACGTAAAAAAAACCCCCCACTGAAACGAATATCAATTATTTGCGGAACTAAAAACTGTATTTTAACTATGTTGTTAAAAAATGTTATATTTATAGTGTATTTTTATTTGATTTGATAGGAGTTTAATGTTTGACCAAGAACAAAAGTGGGTGAAAGCGTGCATGCGGAACTAATCCTGTGATCAAGGGATCCTGGCCCGTATCGAATGGTTTATGTTACCTGTGTTAACGACGTGTGAGGTATTGGATATGGCCCTCTCCTATATCCTCATCTCTTAACACCGGAATAATTGATACCACGGCCCGTTTTTCAGCAGGGGTGGACAGGTTGTGTTCAACCAAGGAGACACCTGTATCATTATGATTATTATTATTATTGCTATAATTATTAGCACCGCATCTTACTACCCGTCCGGGTTATACGCACTTACGTTGATGTGCAACGGTAGGGTGATTGTGAGATGAAATGGAGGTCCTACAGTTTAACGTGGGATCCGAACCACGTTGGAGGTCTGGCATTCCTCACATTCAAAATTTGTGATTAATACACAACTTGTCAGAGGTGAAGGAAGGGTTTGGCAATCAGATAAATCTGTGCCGTGACCGAGGATTGAACGCCGGACCTTCAGCACAGAAGTCTGACACCTTACCCCTAGACCACCAGGTCACCTGACAGCTGTATCGGTAGTCGCATGGTCTAAGGCGTCACTTTCAGAGTAGACTTGATTGTCAATGACAGGGAGGTTGTGGATTAATTCCCAGCCAGATCTTCTGAGGGCTTTTCATTATAAATTTGTAGTACACTAGTCACGACTATCCGGCCTAAATAGTTTTCAGTATGAGTTTGCCTACTTTTGTTTTATGTTTAAAGAACATTTGACTTTGTTTTAAGGCCCTTGTCCCTGTTGAGTTCAAATCTAAAACCTATTTTGTGGGATGGTGGGTGGGAGGGTGAAAGGCGTGGCATGGCTTCACAACCGACCAAAGTATTCTTCCACACCAACAAGAACAGATGGCTCACGAAAACCGTGCTACCGGGCAGGTCTTGCGGAAGAATCATACGTTTGGAAAAATCAGTTTTCTCGAGAATAAGGGAAATTTTTATGTTAATATTTTCAAAACCCCTTCGAAGATAATGTATCGATGTTTATTAATTGTTACATTTTCTTAGTTTTTGATATGAAGCCGGCAGTTTTCTATTGAAAAATGTCAATTTTACCGATATTTGGTTACTGTTAAAATTATAGAGGAGGTGTATATTTAAAAAGTATAAAATAACCAACATGCTTCTATTCTTGAATAAACCGTTTCCGAAAAGAGAATTGCAAAATAATAATAATTCTTGAAGATAACCGTTTGTTCCCATGGCTCTGCATTTACACGCCTAATGAAAAGTGCCAATTACCTTAAGAGAATCTGCCCATTTTATGATTGCAATATAAAATAGGATAACATTAATTGTAGCGGGACAGTAAACATTAAATGAGAAATAAATATTTAAAAATTTTACTATACAATAGTTTATCTCGGAAATAGAACATCGGACACAAAACATGAAAAACTGAAAATAGAGTGTCAAATGGATGACGTTATAAATTCAGTAAATGTTTTATAGTGGTTATTTTAAAACGTACTTGTTAATACCAAGAAACCCGCCTCGGTAGAGTAGTTGGCTAACGCGCTAGTTTCATGTTGAGCCAGACTGCCGAGGACGGGGAGATCGAGGTTCGAATCTCGGTCGGGTGAACTGGGGGTGGTTTTCCTAAATTATTTTCCACTCTCCCTGCACGCAAACGCTTCTAAATTCTACCTTACCAATTCCTAGTCCATTAGCGTAATTAGTACTTAAGCCTAAAACCAACCCGAACGCGTAGTAAGACGCGGTGCTAAATAAAAAAAATACCGAGAACCGGGCCGGATAATCGAAGGCTGGATAGTCATGACTAGTGTATTTAACGCCCACTTTCTGGACCGGCTGATTTAATCGGCACATGAATTGCAAACTGACTTAATTCTAGAATAGACACAACAAACAATCCCACAGCCATTAATTAATCATGTTAAAGGAGGAATTCCCTATTCACCCAATAATATTGTGTTCATCCATGCCGACAACTAAACCCGGGATTTTCAACTTAATAGGCAGACTTGCTACCATTTGCGCTGAAGTATCGGGCGTTTGCTTTAAATGGTCTTCTCACTCACACTTCACGCAAATGGGGATACATTTCTTATATTATTTTAAACACTACCTCCATCATCCATACTCTATAAATGAAAATATTCGAACAGCCCAGATGGGTAGTGAGACGTAAAGTACGTACTAAGTAAGTACTAAGAAGCCATTCTTGACTCTTATACAGGAGCTCCGGGTTCAATTCCTGACAGGAACATAACTTTTTCTCGTGAAATTGGGTTCATACTAATTGAAATTGATTTGGTAGAAGTTTTTGCCTTATAACGGAGCGCAGATAAGTTACTAATAGAACATTTTTAATAAGGGTAGAACACAAGTAGAACAGGATTTTCTCACGAATAGCCTTCTGAAAAATCTTTTTTCCTCCCAGAATCCTACTAGTAGTATATAATACAATTCTGGTAGTTAAAAAAGCCTTCCAGACGGTTATTCGTAAGAAAATCGCGCTATAGAAGATAAAGATGGTGTTTGGATGTTTGTTACTCAATCACGCCAAAACTGCTGAATGAATTCGAATGAAACTTTGTACTTTGGTAGAGTATGTCCTGGAATAACATATAGGACTATTCCCAACCTTTGATTTTACATTAATTTTGCAATACTAATGTTTAAACTTTTCTTATACAAGAGATATAAGAGATATAGTGTGATTTTAATTTTACGAGTAAATATGAATGTGACTATAATTAAAATGTTAAAGTAAAGATAGCATAATACGGAAATAATATTTACAGCTAGAGCTAAGAAAAACGCATAGATATTTGAAAAAAATAAAGTTTGATTTATGACCAAAACAGTTTAGTTAAAAATTAAAAGATTTTATCAATTATTGCGGGCGAAGCCGCGACGGGTAAAAGCTAGTAGTAGTAGTATAATAAATAAACATGTGTCCCATTTGAACTGGTTTCAGAGTTATAGACATGTTTGTACTCCAGTAATGTGGAACTACTTAAAGTTAAAGGAAGTGATCAAAATGTCTACCTTCGGCCTGAATGCAATGCAATGTATTTATGAAAGATTGTGGTATTCTACGACACAATGACTACAGGTTTGTATTTAGGTCGAAGGTGGCTATTTTGAGCACTTTCTATAATCTTAAGCAACTCCAAATTACTTGAGTACATCTTATTTATTTATTTGAGGTACTTAAGATGCACTTTCTGAACATACTGATTATATCAGCACACGGGAATTTATTTGAGCGAGAGCGACAGTGCCTACCAATTTTGCCGGTAAAAGTATTTTCACATAACCTTCCAAGAATCATTTACATTACACTATCGCCATGAGGCCAACGGACTTACGTCACCTCCGAAGGAAGAAGTGCTACGGATTTTGATCGCTCAAGAAAAATCCATCAACCCCCGGCTGGGTTTGAACCTACAAACGTAGGTACCTAAAGAGATAACTTTACCCCAAGACCACCGAGGCCCACTACTGGAGTAGCAACAAACATGATTATAACTCGGAAACGCGGTCAAATTGGACACATGTAGCTATTATGTCTCCTGTTCACCAATGAATCGGATACCACATGCTACGATACACTCTGTATATATATATCTCGAAATATATATTTTTTCTTCTCCAACATGCACATAGCTCACTGTTCCAAATTTGAAGTGACACTGTTCATGGCGAAATGCGTGTTAAATCAGTTCAAGAGAAAAATGTCACCTCTACTGCTCTTTGGCTTTGTGTTACTTTTCTCGCCGGGGTGCGAATTATTCTCTTCTGGCAAGATAGTGAGTCTGTAGTTGATCAGATTCGTTCTGTGCTGGGGTCAGACTTGTAAGCCTCACTATATGTTGAGTAATGCCTAAATGGAACATTTAAAAAATACGTTGGACCACACAATAAAATATACAAATAGAATATCTGCATTATTTTTTTTCAAGTTGATAAAGAACAGTTTTTAGAAATTGATAGAACGTATACACACATAAACATGTAATTAAAACTGATTTCGTTAATTAACATAGTAAAACGCTTCCGTCCCTAGTATTACCACCTTATAAATACACTTTAGGTAACACTGTTCAATATGATCTCTTTAAAAACTTGAGACTTAAACAATATTATGTTTCAAGTTGCTTCAGATAGCGTGACATTTAAATTTTAAAACTTAGATAGCGTAATATATTAACATGAAAAATATGTTATTTTTTTCTAATAGCTTTGATAAATTCAAGCGGGCCCACACATATATTAATAATAGTTTTTCTAGTACCGCGTCTTACTGCCCGTTCGAGTTATACACCTGTGTACTAATTTACTAATTACACTAATGTGTTAGGGATTTTGAAGGTTTAATTTAGAGGCAGTGCACCCAAATTTGCTTGGAGGGAGAGTGGAAAACCATTTAGGGTAAAACCACCCTCATTGCACCCAATCGGGATCCCTACAAAGTTTCATGATCAATTATACACAGTTCTAATAGAACCACGTATGTTATATTATACAAAGTAGGCCTACCAAACAAGTTGCATGCACAATTATGCTCATCCTTTACCAACTGACATGTTTAATGTGTACAGTCCCTACCAAGTTGGAAAATCAATTACGCACAGTCCCTACCAACTCACATGTTCAATATGCACAGTCCCTACCAACTAACATGTTCATTTGTGCACAGTCCCTACCAACAAACATGTTCATTTGTACACAATCCCTACCAACTGACATGTTCATTAGTACACAGTCTCTACTAACTAGCATGTTCATTTGTACACAGTCCCTACCAACTGACATGTTTAATTTGAACAGTCCCTACCAACTGACATGTTTAATTTGAACAGTCCCTACCAACTGACATGTTTAATGTGAACAGTCCCTACCAAGTTGCATATACAATATTCACAGTATTAACCTAGTGGAGACCTCGTATGGACACAGTACACACAAAGTCCATCAAATGAGAAACTCTCTCAGTGTCCCTGGGAGGAAGTAGGAGCGGTAAATGTCAGCAGATATTATCATGCGCAGATTCCCACCTAGGACACAGTTATCCTCCGTCTCCCTTTTATTCTCCCTCGCACAAACATACTTTGGGGCCGCTGAACCCTTCCTCGGGGTCGACCAATGCACCCGCACACTTTTAGTTTCCCACATTAAAAAAAGAACTAGATAAAAAGAGTCGCCTCCGTCTCACAATGGGAGCCTGGGAACCTAACTCAGGACCTCTCGCGTGTGAGGCAGGCAGGCGCGTTAGTAGAGTATCGACTCTACACCCAGATCCGGTCACACGCGTGCCGGAAGGGTGGGTGGGCATCCCTTACAACATTCCTGATTCTCGTCTGGCAGGCCGGGTTTGAGCTATACTGGCTTCACTGCCGGAGTTATATTCACAGACAATAATTGCTGGCGTAACTCCTTCAGATTTATTCTCACTCTATTGTCGAATTGCCATACGAAAGACTTTATATATATATATATATATACTCACCTTGCTCGTTGGGGGCGGAGCCCCCAAACCCCCAGTGACTTTTCTTTGCAAGGGGATGTCAACTAATGTAATTCCAGCGTTGTTTGGAACGTAACCACTTAAAGTTACTGGTATTGTATTGTATATATCTAACCGACTTTACAGTTGATCCTCCATTTTGAATCTTTTTCGGGGGTTAATTTTTTTTTTTTTTTTTACGTTTTGGAATTTTACCGTCAGTTACAGGCTAGAAGCTATAAGTTTGCCAAATTTAAAGTTTCTAGCTCATGTGGAAGTGGGTAAACATTAATGTCAGTGAATGAGTCAGCCATGTGGCTTTATAGTAGTATAATATATTCTACCAGCTTTGGTGGCCACGTGGTCTAACGCGCTACTCTCGGAGTAGGCTAGACTACCGATGACGGGGAGATATAGTTTGGAATCTCGGTCGGGTGTACCGAGGGTGGTTTTTCCAAAATGGTTTTCCACTCTACCTTCACACAAATTTGGGTATACTTCCTATAAATATAATCTTCCTAATCCCTAAAACGATTATCGTAACTAGTACATAAGCGTATAATCCGAACGGGTAATAAGACGCGATGTTAAAAAAATATATATTCTGTATAATTTTAATATATATTTAATATACATTTGTTACATAATATATGCTGTATGCAAAACTAATGTAATATTATTATGTGTTGTATATATTATAATATATAATATTTGCATTATTAATATATTGCTGGTCACCTGGTGGTCTAGGGGTAAGGTGTTAGACTTCTGTGCTGAGGTCCGGGGTTCAATCCTCGGTCCCGGCACAGATTCATCTGATTGCCAAACCCTTCCTTCACCTCTGACAAGATGTGTATTAATAACAGCTTGTGAAGTGTGGAGTGCCAGGCCTCTACCGTGGTTCGGATCCCACGTTAAACTTGTAGGTCCTCCATTTCATCTCACAATCACCCTACCATTACACATTAGCGTAAGTGCGTACAAACCGAACGGGTAGTAAGACGCGGCAATAATAATAATAATAATAATAATAATAATAATAATAAATAGCTGCACCTCTTACTTTCCATACGCTTTTAATTACAATAATAGGATAGCAATGTGTAAGGAGGAGCAAATGTACCCACATTAGCGTGGGGAGAGAGAGAGAGAAAATCGACCTCTTCGTCACCGACAAACCTAGACTTTTGCATATCAATACATGAAAGTAGATGTAGTATGTTTTTGAAATGTCGAACAAGGTTTTCCTATGTAAATACAACTATAGCCACTGCGGTGCCTGGATGGTTCAAGGCGTTGGATTAACAATCGTAGCCAAGGTGGGAGTGTAAGTAACGCGATTTAAGGGCAGTGTTTTTGGAATTTTTTTTAAACAAAACTTTTCTTTTTGCCAAAAGAAATAAAATATTAGTTGATTATAAACATAAAGTTTGATGTTCTTCACACGATCATATCAACAGTTGTTGAATATCTTTCATGAGCATAGCGGCATTAGATGAGAAACTTTTTTAAATGAAGAGAAAAAGTTGTCATTAAATTCCAGAACACCCTTCCCTACACTCACACCTTAATATGGAGCTTGGTGTTTGAATCGCAGCTGGTTGATTTTCATTGTTTTCATTCTCTCTCTCTACGCTAGTGCGAGTTTATTTTCTCTAAGGTCTGACCCCCCTCCCCCTTTAATTGAACTCTTTATTAACCCTTTGCTGAACATATCACTTAAAATATATTTCCATCCTCTTCATCAAAGTTACATAGGCTATGACCCACACAGGTTCAGTTTTGACCATTATTTCAAATTAACAGCCAGGTTTTCATAGGCCTTTTTGGTTCAGTTTTGACCATTATTTCAAATTAACAGCCAGGTTTTCATAGGCCTTTTGGTTCAGTTTTGACCATTATTTCAAATTGACAACCAGGTGTTCATAGGCCCCTATGGTTCAGTTTTGACCATTATTTCAAATTAACAACCGGTTTGGCATAGGCTTTTGGTGGTTCAGCTGGCCCATTACTTCGAATTCGACAATCCATTACTAATTTTATTACTTCACGCTATTTCTTGTTGGCAACCTCTTAATTTTATCCGTAATTCCATGGCTCAGTGGGTTAGGTTTACATATTTGTAATTAAAGGATCATTGATTCCATCCCAAGCTAGGTTTGTACCAGTGAAACTGAAATATATTTGTTTGTGTTTGTTCTGTTAAAACATAATCAAACTCTTCGCGCCATGTTCTATTATTTAATATTAGGAATTACTCTCCATGGTTAGTGTCTGAAATTGGGACGTAAGGGAAGACGAGTAAAGTTGATATTTTTATCAGATTTTATGATAACTTTTTTTGCTCAAATAAAAAAAAATTGTTTCGGTAAATACAATTAGTTTAATGTTTTAGGCATAATAATCTTAACAGATATTGAATATATCCATCATCGGTATTGCTTAATTTAACGAAAGACCTTTCCTTTTAATTTAAAAATGTTTTTGGTCAAACGCCGCTATGCTCATGGTAGATATTCAAAAAAACTGTCGATAAAACTAAATGTATCTTCTGGTGAAATATTTTATTTACCCTCGCCAAAAGTATTTCCTTCCATCACACCTTAAATGTGTGTTGAAATAACCCTATGTTTATTAAATAAATAATAATAGTATTAGAAATGGAATATACTCCACGCTTTCATCAGTGATAACGGTTTCTCCGAATGTACTGTAGGATTATTATTTTTTCTCACCACTTTTAAAAAACTCACGATTGCTGGCATATCTCTGGCACGCATGTTACAAATACCCTCCTCCCCCCCCTCAATCCCTTTCAAATAGCACACCTAGAAACAAACTTTCTTAACGTAACATGTCTTCGAGCGGTGACCTGTCCCTTTTCATGTTTTGACATGTCGGAGGGTCATGCGCAACACACATGAGCACAAGAAACACATGCACGCAAGCGTTAAGTGTGCGACTTTTTCTGATGGGAACATCTCTTTTGCTGATCTTAATTAGAGGTCGTATCATTTGAGGTTACGTTAATTTAAAACCAGAAGCGGCTTTTTTTTTTTTTAAGTATAAAGTATATGTTTTCTCTTCCAACTTTCTGACCTATAACCTCTATACTCCGCTTTTCTTTAGTGAAAACTAGCACAAAATTGTTTCTAATGCTATGATAATGACAATAATAATATAAATAATGATGGCCCATCATTTTACTCGATTACTGGCTTGCATTGCGGACTAGAAATTGAATGACAAACTTTTTCTTGGGATTTCTTTGTGTCTTGATGAAAATGTTGATAGGTCTAGTTATCATGGAAAGCTAACTTATTTTAAAGTAAGGGAATAATCCGTTAAAAATTTGATTAGTCCTAAATTAAATGTAGGCATGCTTTAAATATATAAAATTGCATACAATGACTCTTATCTATGATTTAATGTTAGATCTAATGATATTTACAATACATATTATAATTTATATAGTTTGTATAAAAAACGCTAGACTTGGCTCTCACCTAAGAAAAATAAAACCAAGGCATAAATAATGTACGGTAGCTTAAGAAACTTAACGTGGTGTTTTTTTAGCACCACGTCTTACTACCCGTTCGGGTTATACGCTTAAAGGCTGACCTGGTGGTCTAGGGGTAAGGTGTTGGACCTCTGTGCTGGGGTCCGGGGTTCAATACTAGGTCCTGGCACAGATTTATCTGATCGCCGAACCCTTCCTTCACCTCTGACAAGACGTGTGTTAATCACAACTTGTGAATGGGAAGAATGCCAGGCCTCCACCGTGGTTCGGATCCCACGTTAAACTGTAGGTCCTCCATTTTCATCTCACAATCACCCTACCATTACACATTAGCGTAAGTGCGTACAACCTGAACGGGTAGTAAGACGCGGTGCTAATAATAATATACGCTTAAATACTAATTACGCTAATGGGTTAGGAGTTGGGAAGGTTGAATTTATAGGAAGTGGATTATGGAAGACCTGGTGCTAAAAAGCAAAGCAAAGCGTATACCACGTGACTAATGCGCTACCCTTATTATTTTGTACGATTGTTTGCGACTTACGCTACTATTCACTCAAGGCAGCTTATATTGACACTACCTAATGCGTGTATCTTTTTTAAAAAAAATCAACTTGAAGCTAACCAAGCACACTACGGACAATAATAAGCCCTGCTAGCTATAAGATTATTATCCCATAACATTTTTAATAGTCATAGCCGTGTGCTATGTTTACAATGAATGTTGGGATATTACCTCTTTGAGCTAGCTTAGTTCACTGCAACAAATAGTTTACTTCCTCGTTTAAACGTTTTAATACAAACAAGGAAGATTTAAAAAAAAAGTTGAAATGGATCAAATACGTAATCGTTTAAATTAATGACTAAAAGCTGCAAAATAGAATTAAAAAAAAAGTTTATGAGCTTTTTACTTAGTTTATTTTTTTAGCAATGCCGACGAACATATATTTCCATGAACTCACGTTTCCTATATCTAGGAAATAGTTTTTTTTAGATATGAAAATGTTATTACGAGGAATGCGTTAATAGACAAGCATAAATCATACTTTGTATTTATTTTTATTGTTATATTCAGGCATGAATTTTTCTCAAATTCAAAAATGTAATGAACACATCGTGTAAAGTCCAAACAAGAATTTTGTGACTTACATTTCTCTCTAATTTCCTCCCTTTTTCTCATTAACAGGCTTTGTTATTCACGACTTTATATAAGGAATAGGCAAAGCGAAGATAGTTTTAGAAGAAGTGCAGCCACATTCACGTGGGTAGGAGATGGGAAAACCACAATGACAAATCGTCTTTAGAGCACCCGGCTGAGATATAAACGCACCCATCCCTACGGTCTTTGCTATTAACACTGCCTTACTACCAGTGTGAGTGTATCAATAAAATTTAAAATATATTTAAACTGTTTAATTAAGCACATTTAAAAATGTTTAGAAAATAATAATTAACTATTTTACAGAATAATTCATCAGTTACACCTGAACCGGTGAGCATGCAGACCAAATGTCAGACTCTGGCCCTCTGGTTTTCCAGTGATGAAGTCGGGTTTTGAATCCCAGCTGGGCGTACAGGTAAGAGGTATTTTTTCCTCCAAACAATTTTTCATGCTAACTCCAAGCAAAAGCAGGTACATTTTTATCTAAATTCATCTGAGAAACCAAGAGAATTCAAGATGAGTTTATTAATAATTATAACTTAAGTAACTTACTCCTTTACAATCAAATTTCAAACAGCTTACGTTGAATATGTACAATAAACTATAACTGCTCCACTTTGAGTGAAATTTCGATCAAGTCATTACATTTGTGTATGTGTGTGTGATGAAAATGTATTTAATAGTTTATCTTATTTGTTGAATATCAGTAGTACACGGTGAATTTGGCTTTTTCTGCAATTTGAATTTACTTAAAACAACTTCGTATTCATCCACCTTGAATATTTACTAGGCCACTTTGACAAGTAAAGCCATTTACATTATTAATCAACGTGAAACAGTTTGAAACAGCTTTAAGATTTTTTTTTTTTAGAAAATGTCAAATTTTGCGTGAATAGACAATAGTAACGACCTTGATAATATGTATTTTATAGTGTCTGACATTTTATAAAGCCCCAGTTACGATTGATGAAATATATAATATATATATTCTGACAACTTTAGTTTATGTTATATGGCCAAAATACATAGTAGTTACCATAAAATAGATAATTTCAAGAAGAGTAATTAAAGAAGTGCATATTTTAAGAACAAAATAAACTTTTAACACACTGTTTGGACTTAATATAATGAATAACAGGAATTGTGATATTCTGTATACTCTTTTCATTAGTTCATAAGCCATTAAGGTGTAAATAAACAAATGTTTATGATTAAAATTAGTAGTATTTAAGTAAACTTTAAGTAGTATTTAAATAAAAGGGCAATAACTGTGCTGATTAAAATCTCACACCGCCACACCATGTCTCATAGTAAAAATGAATGTTTATACGTACTTCAATAATTTAAAAGCTGCCGGTTAACATTTAGAATTTAATTATTTGCATAGAATAATAATTTATATTTAATAACAATATTTTTATGTATTTTTTGATAAATAATTTTATTGACCATTAAAACGTGACGACCATGAATTTATTTATATGACAAATGTCTAATAAATCCTACACAATTACATTGATAAAATAAAATAAATATCTGTGCTGTGTTTTATCTAACAATGAATATAATTAATTACTCGAATAAAATATATAAGCATATCTCTGTACAAATACGCGAGAATTCTTCAAGTCAATAACTTGTTAATAATTCTGTCTGCGTGGTCTAAGGCGATACTCTCGCAGTACGTTGAAAGGAAGATTGAGGTTCGAATCTCGGTTGGGTGGACTGAGGTTTTTCCTAAATTCTTTTCCACCCTTTCTCCACCCAAATGCGGGTACACTTAATCTAAATCATTCTTCCTAATCCTTAAAACCACAAGCATAATTAGTACCTAAGCTCATTACCTGAACGGGTAGTAAGACGTGGTGCTAATATATAAAGCAATACTAAATTTTATTTGATTTTCATTTGCTTGAATTAGAATAAAATCATTTTTATACACTGCGTCTTACTACCCATTAGGACTTTCCGCAGATAGACGGATATACAGAAGAACAAAGATACATAATTGTGCCACTTTTTATAGTAAAAGGACACACAAAACGTCAAGATCCACGAATACAATATTTTCTCTACATGGGAGAGTAATAAACAATCAAATTGAGAGCCATTAACGACTTAATAAATCTAAAACCTGTCGGTTCTAAAGCTATAAAAATTAGCAATATAATAAATGCTTCATTTTAATTCTCAACGCGTTTATTTTTATCTTCCGAAACCATCAAGAAAACAAGTTTGTGTCCGGTGAAACAGGAAGATTCCTCTTCTCGTTATAAACGAGAACCTAAGAGAGGAAATAGTGTCATCGGCCCAGTTTGGGTCCCGCAATTAATGGGCGTCTCATTAGGAGCCTTCACTTAAGGGGCCACTTATCATACGTCGCAGACACCCGTTGCTAATGAAACTGACAAGATGCGTGGACAAATAAAAACCCTTAAAGAGGGACAGTGATAACAGGGTTAGTTTCCGAACCAGGGGGTTGTGGGGCTGTGACAGACCATCCCTTCTCTTCGTTAGCACTTCTTTCAACACCAGCACCGTGGCGAAATGGAGGGAAGTTATGTGTCTAGTGTTTCCGGAGGGGGAGGAATTACGAGACAGTCAATGAAGTGCACCTAGTTAGGAGTGGGAATTAATATGAGATGATCAGCAGGGTTGGCCGGACGTACATCTAAACGGAATCTTTGTCTTGAAAGGTCAGGATTATATTCTGAAAGGGTGTGTTCCCTAAGCGTGGTGTCTTTCGATCATGAGGGCTTCCTTACTCTTACCCCGCGAATACTAAGGAAGATACTTAACTGCGCTGTGTAAGGGGACTGCCAGACTGAGCGAGTGACTAAAATATAAAATAGAACCCATTGGTTGTAATGAGAGGTGGCCAGACTGGAGCGAGCAAGCGAGTGCGCTTGAAAGATATAACTGGTTCTATTTTTCAAGCGTGCGCGCTCGAGCCGGTACAGTATAGTTTAGAGGCACTAGGCAATATTAACCTATTGTATGTTGGTTCATTGAGTGCCAAGAAAACTTCTCATTTTGACATTTTTATTACTATCGATAGGTTTAGCACACTTGCTACTAATGGCTAATTTAATTGGCAAGATCATAAACCACACCTATATATGTATATGGATAAAACTGATATGTTAAAATACTTCAATATTAACAAAGTAGGCCTTTACAAATAAGAATCACCATTAGCATGGAGAGAGGATGAGAAAACCACAACAATAAATCGCTTGTCAAAATCACCCTCAGTTCACTGAGCCAAGATTCGGAGCCTCCTCGTCAACAACTAACGAGAGCTATCTGCTAATCACGCGCTCGCCAGTTTGGCCACCCAGTCGCTTGTGCGCTCGCTCGCACGCTTGTCAGTCTGGCCGAACCCTTATGTAGCTCCAGTCAGTCAAACTTAGTACGTCTAAAGTGCGGTGCTATAATAAATACAAGATGGCACTTAACTAAACTCGACTCCCTATTGATCTAAGCAGGTGTTGTCCTGCATTTAGTGTAGTGCCGTACTTGAGGCGTACTAAGTCTAACTATGAAACTAGCCCAAATAGTTTAAATAGTTTGTAGCCAGTACAGACATTAGGGTCCATGGTCAATTTTAATTCAGTTACTCTCGCAGTGTGATTAAATGGCTCAAATAAGGGTTCGACACCTTGGTTCAGTCAGTAGCGTGTCTGTCTACTGAGCTAAGGGTCCTGGGTTCAATTCCTGGCCGAAAAAATTATCATTTGGTGAAATGAGAGTTTCTACTGTCCCCGTGATGAATTAAAGGTGGGTGGCTGAGTCTTGAGTCTGTTCTAGATTTAAGTTATTGTATAAGACGTGTGCTAATATAATTAGTCGGGACAGAAAGTGCACATTAAATATCTCAAATATATAAACTGAAAAATTGCTAAAAAAAATATGCAAGTCCATATTGCGTATGTTTTATTTAACGCATTCAATTGACGCGTTCGATGATATTTTTTGTAAGCTAGGCCTATTCGTATCGATGAGTACGCGAATCAAACGTCAACTTCGTCTATTCTAGTTTGACATTTACGTGGAGGTCGAGATTTGAATTTTGGCCAAGTGTACTGAGGGTGTTCTTCTATTAAATCTTTTTCCACTCATCCTACACACAAATTCGGGTACACTTGTTCGGTATCATACTTTTTTAGCACGTCTTACTACCGACAGTCAGGAAGGCACCATCATAGCCATTTACCTCGAGTCCTTTGAGAGTCTTACAAGAGCCTTAATTTACCTGAAAATTCGATACTATATGATTTTCATATATTTCAAAAGTAGGCATTTGAGCATAGTGTAAAGGTCGGTTCACAAATAAAGCTAATCTAATATAAACTAAGCTAAGCTAAGTTTTGCTCTGCTGTTTAGAAAAATAGTGGACAATAAATTTAAATGTTTTGGTTCACACAGCAAGCTAATCTAAGCTATACCTTACTATGCCACGTTATGTTTTTTTTCTAATTGCTGGATGGGCAATTTCTCCATCTCCCATCTTGAGCCATTTTATGTTGCGCATGCGCATAACGCAACTTTGGCCATGTCCATGTGTTGAAAAGAGGCAGTGCTGGATTGTTGAACATAGCCAAATAAGTGTTAAAGTTTTGCTTTCAGTTTGTTTCACGTGTATTTAAATAATATTCCATTTAGGTTTTATATTTAATAAGTGATGAATGAAACCGTTAGTTGAACAAGCCAAACCTCCACCTCCAACATTTTCTTCGTCTTCCAAAACAGCTGTTAATAGCGGCAGCTTCCCTTCCTCAGTACTATCAGCTGAACTCAAAACAAGACAATCTTGAGAATGCCATAACTTAACTTCACTGAAGCAGACCAAAAAGAAACCAAAGTGAATTCAGGAGGAAAAAGAGGAACCATGGCTTAGCTTAGCGTTCTGTATGAACCGGCCTTTAGGTTCAAATCCTCACGTAGCACGAAAAAACAAAATGGCGCGTACTAAGCACATATGTAGAAAAGGGAAAAGACTTAGAAGCTATGTGTGTGGCGTGTATAATTGTTTTATTTTGTAGGAGTATTGAAGAGGATTGCTCCTTTAATTCCTGGGGTGGTTATTAATTTTAAAATATATTTGATAAAATACTAGAAATATAATTTAATACAAAGATTTGTTTAAGTATATTAGACCTATCCTATTAAAACTCGTTACAGTTAATCCATTTGATAGTAATATTGGATTGTGGTCGATAATAGCTCCAGATCAAACCAAAGTAAATACCTACATAATAACAGTAATAAGAAGTTAGTTGTCAAGATTTCATTTTATATCTACTCCAGTAGATAGAAGATATAACTTTAGAGGGTAGCTTAGAGCGAAGAGACGATAGAGAAAATACGATAGTTTTACAGTCCAATTTTCACAGTAAGAGTTTTTTTATTTTTTATTTATTTTTAAGAAAATACAAACATATTTCTGCAGCCCTTTACTAAAATTGTTTTTATATAGATATTGGTAATATCAATAAAAAAAATTGCCATCTTCAGATCACATGACATGGCTTATTCATACGTGAAAGCAAATTTAGTAACTTTTCTAGCTGTCGGTTTTCCCTATGCAAATTAAACTGTCGCTAACTTTTTTTTTAGCACCGCGTCTTACTACCCGTTCGGTTTATACGCATATCTGATAATTACACTAATGGGCTAGGGATTATAAAGGCTTAATTTAGAGTAGGTGCACACACACATTTGCGTAGAGGGAGAGTGGAAAACCATTTAGAGGAAAACCACCCTCAGTGCACTTGACTGGGATTGAACCCCGATTTGCCAGTTTTCGGCAGTCTAGTCCAACACGAGATTAGCGCGTTAGACTACGCGGCCACCGAAGCGGGTGTAGCTCACTTCTAGCATATGTTTGAAAATACATATCAGTAGATTCTGAGAGTGAGGTAAATTTGTTTATTCCACAGCAACACGTAATATTATAGAACTAACGGTTGATAAAGTGGAGTACACATTATATTATGTTGATTAATAATATAGAACACAAAATAATTATCATATTGACATAACACATTAGAACAAACTCGTTGAACCCTTGATTTGGCGAAAACCGCCACCTCAATGGTTTTTTTTAAATGTAGCGAGTTTTATTACTCATCCGGGCTATCTGCACCCCAATTTGCATGAAGGGAGATCGAAAAATTAATTAGGTAAACACACTCATAATTCACCCAGTTAAGATTTGAACACCAACCTCCCTGTCACATCCCAGACTAAACGGGGCTAATATTTTGACCGATTACCTAATCAATGAGGGTTGTTTCGATGTTGAAGCCGTTTAAAGATTTTGTCTAAGACTTATAATATGCAATATACTAATATGCAATATTATAATTATTATAAATAGCTGTAATGTGATGTTATATTAAACATTAATTCGTGAAGCGAGACTTGTTTCATCTAGAGAAAGCGTTGCTTTAGGTGGGATTGAAGGGGACGCGAGAAAAGGCCGGTGTTTTGGCAGTTTTTATGGCAAAACATTTTGGTCAAACTTAATGAAATATTACTTCAGTACAAACATAGAGTTTAATTTTCTTCACATGAGGATATAAACAGTTGTTGAATATCTTTCATGAGCATAGTCATTAGATGATAAAAACTTTTTTAAATGAAGAGAAAAAGTTGTCATTAAATTCCAGGACAACCTTGTCAGATATTCAACAACTGTTGATACCACCGTGTGGAGAAAATTAAACTTTATATTTGTACTGGAGCAAAATTTTATTTATTTTAACCCAAAAAAAAGTTTTTGCTATAAAAACTGCAAAAATGCTGTCATTTTCTCGCATCCTCTTCCATACCACCTTTAAATTCACTAGTTTACAGTGGCGTGGCGTGTTGCCAGGTTGGTCAGAGTTTGTTTAGGCTGTACCACGTGAACGATTGTTTTAAGCAC
Source organism: Timema genevievae (assembly GCA_902155825.1). Taxonomy (NCBI): domain Eukaryota; kingdom Metazoa; phylum Arthropoda; class Insecta; order Phasmatodea; family Timematidae; genus Timema; species Timema genevievae. The sequence continues at coordinate 70,149 of CABFWO010000215.1, read as the reverse complement.
TCAGTTGAACATCCATTGGCAAGGTATCAACGAAAACACATTTTTATGGTAGGTATGTAGAGCAGAGACTATGTGCGAACGGTCACATCACATATTCAATCCTAAACAACAAGTGCTTATCCTGGCAATACTCCCTTCTACGCCACTGATAATTTAAGCTACCAGACAACATAGCCTCCAAACAGCCTTGGGGTATTAGTGTTCATAGGCCCTGTTTGCTGACCTGGAGGTCCCGGGTTCAATTCCCGACTGGTACCAGGGGATTTTCTCAAAGGAGAATAGTTAAAATGTCACCAGGGTTTGATTATTATACTTAAGTTAAAAACTTCACCCACTTCGGTGGCCACGTGGTCTAACGCGCTACTCTCATATTAGACTAGACTGCCGATAACGAAGAGCTTGAGGTTCGAATCTCAATCGGGTGTACTGAGGGTTGTTTTTTCCAAAATTAGGTTTCACTCTTCCTCCATGCAAACCCAGGTACACTTCCTCTGAATATAACCTTTCTCGTCTCTAAGCCATTGGTTTAACTAGTACATAAGCGTATAACTCAAACAGATACTAAGAAGCGGGGCTAAAAAAACAAGTAGATACACAATATTTTGAACTTTATAGCCAATATTATATTGTTTGATTTACACATTAGCGTAAGTACGTACAATCCGAACGGGTAGTAAAACACGGGTTTTAAAAAATGTTAAAAGTTCATTGGTTCCACCATTACGTATTCACTATCACCATCACCTCATCTCATCGAGACATGGAAAGAGCCTCCACGGAAAGGATGTACGATTAGTACATTCGAGCGTCTTCTGGGAAACGGTACGTTAGTACTGGCCAATCTTACCGCAAACTGAACTACAGATCGATGTAGCCCAAAATACGCCATTATTGTAACATTACCTCCAAGTGATCGATATATGCCGCCATTTTCTACTTGCTACACGGGAGTTGTAACCAATCGATATCGATATATAATCGATGGAGAACCCCTTTACTTTAGCGGTGACACTTTGATTGTGATTGAACAGTGTGAAGAGTGCTGCGCTCTGTCGCTGGACGGGTAAAACTATCTAGTGTCCTTGTTCTCACGCATTAAGTCAGTACAAGCCGCGACAACAATGTAATTACGCGCGGAGTGCGAAGCACATGCAGAGAGAGTCGTTAAATATAGCCCTTCGCCCGTTATATAGTAAAATGCTCGAGATGTATAGAAGTAATAATAAAATCTCCTCCGGTTAATTAATTGTCTTGGCTAAAGCGCCAGCCGTCTTGAGCCCGACTGCCGAGGACGGGGAGATCGAGGTTCGAATCTCGGTCGGGTGAACTGGGGGGGTTCCCTAAATAGTTTTCCACTCTCCCTCCACGTAAATGCGGGTTCACTTCCTCTAAATTCAACCTTCCCAATTCCTAATCCATTAGCGTAATTAGTACTTAAGCGTATAACCCGAACGGGTAGTAAGACGCAGTGCTAAATAATAAATAATAAAAATTAATTATCTCTAAGCTGGCACCGGTGAGCATGCGGACAAAGGCATAAGTCTTGTCTTGTCTGGCTTTCCGGTAATGAGAAGGTTGGTATTCGAATCCCGGCCGGGTGTACTTAGGGTTTTTATTTACTAAATGGTTTCCCACTTTCCTCTGACGCAAATCTTACTAGGCTTGCACTGGCTTTTTAATAATTTATTTTCTGCATCTTTACCCTTAATTGTAATTATTTGGCTAGTCTGGAAGATTAATAAGTTAAGGAGAACGAACAAACAAACAAACAAACAACATAGGAACGTGCTTCAGTGGCCGCATAGTCCGACGCGCTAGTCTCTTAGACTGCTGAAGACGGGGAGATCCCGGGCGGGTGCATTGAGGGTAGTTTCCCCTAAAAGGTTTTCCACACTCCCTACACGCAAATGTGTGTACACTTCTTCTCAATCAAACCTTCCTAGTCCCTAGAACCATTAACGTAATCAGTACATAAGCCCGCTTCGGTGGCCGTTTGGTCTAACGCTCTACTCTCGTTGTAGATTAGACTGCCGATGACGGGTAGATTGTGGTTCGAATCTCAGTCAGGTGTACTGAAAGTGTTTTTTTCCAAAATTGTTTTTCACGCAAAAATCTGGGGTACACTACCTATATATAGCTTCCCTAATCCTTAAAACCACTAATGTAATTATTACATAAGCGTATAACTCGAACGGATAGTAAGACGCGGTGCTAAAAAATCAACAACATAGAATGACGCATTAGTTTCCCATCTTGACGTCCAAACATAGAGTGCACCACTGTTCAAACCAGTCACAGGATCACAACCGCGGACTTGAAACCGTTGAGTACGGTACACCCCTTGTCTATATCGATGTTTGAACCTCACTCAAGAACCACACGCCCACTTTTTTTTTTAATCTACCGCCCACCGAATATCATGCAGAGAAAGGGGTTATTTAGACCTCTCAAAGTGCTCAAAGGCGGCTTTCTTTGATGTACAGATCTACTTAAGATACCTTGTATGATCATGAGTAAGAATTTGACAAATTTTTATTTATACTAAATAGAGTGACATTCTCGAATTAAATGCGGCTCTACCCGCTTCAGTGGCCCCATCTTTTAAAGTATCACTCTCGCAATAGCACCACGTCTTATTACCCATTCGGGTTATCGGGTTATCCAATTATATCTTAATTACGCCAATGATTTTACGGATGAGGAAGTTTATATGTATAGGAAGTATACCCGCATTTGCGTGGAGGGAGAGTGGAAAACCATTTTGGAAAAACACACCTCAGTACACCCGATAGAGATTAAATACTTGATATCTCCATAATCAGCAGTCTAGTCTACTGCGGGAGTAGCGCGTTAGACCACGTGACCACCGAAGCGGGCTAGAACGTTAATTATTTTATAATATTCGATGTATTTAAATTTAAATTTTAAATCATAAAACATGTTTAACACAAAACTAATTCAATTCCGAATCATTTTAATTATTTTTATTATATTTGATGATGACCTATTTCAGGTTTAATTTAGGCTAATTTTACCTGCTATGTTTCATAACAATCACAATTTAAACATAAAATTAAAGTGTTATATGAATATTAGCTAACAAACTTTAACAGTAAGTAGTGGTACGATTCCTTGACGTTAAGAATAGTTTGTACTAGCAAGCAAATAAAACGTAATATCCTACCTCCTGGATCTTAGCCAATCCTACTTGACTTATGAAGATTTTTAGGACCATTAACTTACCTGAAAAACAAACAAAAAAACCATTACTAGCAACGAATAAAAACATTAAAATATTTTACTACAACATTCTCATAAAGAAACACGACATTTTATTTTGTATTATTTTGATAGAACTTAAATAGATGAGACTATTCAATAATAAAATAAATGTTACGATGTATTTAATAGATTTTATCACCCCTTTAGATAAAAATTGAAACATTTACTTAAAACTCGTCAGATATGTGAAAAAAAAATTGTTTCAGAAGCATAATGGAAAAATCATTTTCACGGAAAAAAAGGAAAACCGTCATTTTGCCTGTAATATTTAACAATGCCTATATACGAAATTTAATAAAAATAGTTTGAGCCGATTTTTTTCTCTTTTAGCACAAAAGTAAACTACCCTTAATTTTAGGGTTTTATATTTAACTCCAAAAACAACGTGAGGTAGCCCTGTGAAAACTCCAGGTACCAAGTTTTAACCCGATCAGTAAAATAGTTTCGGCTCTAGGCAGAGATACATAAAGAGATACATACAGAGATACAGACAGACAGACAGACAGACAGACTGATGGCACTGCAAAAACATTTTTTTTGGGGTACAGGGTGTCATGAAATATCCACAAACATAAAAATCTCGAGTTAGACAGTATTGTGATCGTCAAAAAAAAAAAATCTATCTCCGGGTGGTTGCAAGTATTAAAACTACTAGTAAAACTGTATTAAAAATTGTTATTGGTAGCGCTCACTGTATAATAACTATACTTACGTTATTATTTCACATCTAGGATGTAATATCATAATTTTTAGAGTTTTTAATTATGAAATTATTGCTTCATTGTTGGTATATACATCTATTTTAAACCCTCTTTGGTGGCTGCATGATCTAACGCGCTACTATCGTGTTAGACTATACTACCGATGGTAGTGAGATCAAAGTTAGAATCTCTGTCGGGTGTTTAGGGGGGTTTTTCCAAAATTGTTTTCCACTCTCCCTCCATGCAAATGTGGTTACACTTCCTATAAATATAACCTCCCTTATCCCTAAAAAAACCATTAGCGTAATTAGTACATAAGAGTACATCCCGAACGGGTAGTAAGACGCGGTGCTTAAAAAAAAAATTTGGGAGAAAAGTTTATTTTTAACAGTGTTACAAATATTTCTGCAAAATTGTATTTTTTTTAATCATGAGGTAATTTAATCTAATAGTTTACAAGCAATAAAGATAAAATTAGAATACACTTTCATTCTCTTATTAGGTTAGTTTAAGTATGATTCTAAAAGTGTTTAAAGAGGTCGACTAGAGGTCTAGAAATCCCTAGTTTGTTGCCAGGTTGTGCCTAAAATAAATGTGTATTTTTAGTTAGTCCTATGTCTTGATAGTAAAAAGTGTAAACACTGGGGCTTGATGCCTATAAATAAGTAGTCAGACACCTTATCTCAGTCGGTAAAACACAGTTTAATGATCTAAGAGACCCGGGTTCGATTCTGGGTGGGGCTGAAAATTTATCATTGATTAATTACGGATTAATTTACGGATGAGGTAGGGGATGTTGTGTTTGCTATTGAAACAAGTTAGTTTATGTGTTGTACTGTGAAACAAACCTATGTTTATAAAATATGTGTAATACAATCTAAATTTATAACTTAAATAGTAAAAACTTGGTTTCCTGAATTACACTCATAAATTTTGCTATAAAATAATTTTAGAATCTGATACCCACTTGGCCGGCCCGCGATTTACCCTCAATAGTTTACGGAAATAATGTAAGGGTAAATTTCGATGGAGTACGCAAGCATCCGACTTAAGAGGGGATGGAAACTTTGTAAATAAAAAATCCTTTTATATTGCATCCGTTCTTATGAGTCTAAATAAGAATTGTTACTCATGGGATAAAAATTGCAGGTTTCAAAAATCAAATAAGGAAAAATAACTGGAGTTAAACTTGGTAAGTACCGCATCTGTCTACCGAGTTAAAGGTCCTGAATTCGGTTCCTAGTAGGGGTGAACAATTTTTCAATGACAATATTGAGACTTCGCTTTTTACGGTGATTAACTAAAGGCAGAGGACCTGGGGGATTAATGTATTTTGGAGTTGCGTTATCTTTTAAGTTGCATGAATATTATTAAGAAATATAATATAAAATACGTTTAATGAAAATATACCCAGGATAAGGGACAAACATCATAATTGAATATATTTTCAAACAACAGCACCAGTCTATTCTAGTTGGATTTGCCGGCGAGGGGAGGTTGAGCTTAAAATCCCGGTAGGCTACAATGGGGTGTTTTTTCACTAACTGGTTTCCCACTATCCTTCCATGCAAATCCAGAATTTTTTTTTCCACATCATTACCTTCCTCATTACTATCCCATTAATGCAATTAAATTCAGATATCCCAAACGAAAAGTGAGACGGCAGTGCAAAAAAAAAAAGTTCTCATAACTTGTCTTATATTTTTTGTGGTCAGTCGTCGACTGAGGTCAGACTAACTCTAGTCCTGGACTAAGAACATTAAATGTAGGTTTGCGATAGTTCCCTCCCCTTCCCCGCCCTGAGAACATTTGTGAGACCTTCCTGGCGACTTCCGCTGGGAACTCTCTTAGGTTTTAATAATAATAACAACACCTAAATAAAAAAAACAACACCGGAGCCAAAGAGCAAAAGAGCAGGACCTGCGCAGTAAGACGTGGTTCCACCAAGTGGCACCGAGCCGTGACTATCCGACGTGACGTCACATCCGCCACTAAACCTTATTTTTATATCAGTACTATTTTGATTATGCAATTTACCGCTAGAGCGTACTCCCTTAAGGGAGGAACAAATTTCAATCAATTGGCACGGCCGCTTTTATATTTTGGCCTGCCCACTGAGCTACCTCTAACTACAATTTCAAGATATATTATAAAACTTTAAATGCTAATAAAGCTTCTTCTACTGACAGTTTAAAAACATATTCTGAATCATTTTCTAAGCATTTATAATTGACACAGCTCATAAAGTCAAGACAGTAATCAGAGTAGCTATTTCACTAATAGATTTTCTTAAAAATATAACCATTTTATCAGAAAACCTAGGCTATAGAATACATTCTAGAGCATAGGCTTTTATCTATTACAGACGTATTTAAGTTCTGTGTTACAAAAATTGTGATGAATATTAAAACAAAAATAAATATTTGACTAAAATAAAATCGAATGCATGAAAAAATATTCAAAATACGTTTATTTTAGAAGCAATCTAAGAAACAGTTAGGCTTATTTATACATCGATTATTCCTTGACGTCAAATCGCGATTGAGCCATACCAACCGATCGAGCGGCCGCTGTCTGTTTACGAATATATTTATGTATTTATTTAAAGTCTTGAAATAGGACAAGAAGAGATTCTTTGGAATTACAAACGTGAAAAGGTGATAAGTGAAAATGTGTTTTAGTCAAAGACAAAATAAATCTGTTTTATCGATTTATTGTGAAATGAAACGCACACTTTTTTTAAAAATCTAGCTACACACAACACTGAATATTAGAACAGTCCGGTACACTGCTTGACTTGGAGTCCGTCATCTTTCACACTATTACGTCACTAAGCGGTGGTAGCAAACACCTTTAGAATGTAGGACGCAAAAAAAAAAATCCATTTAATACTTGTAGATTTGTTTCATATGTATGTTTACTGGGGAAAATCTTTGAAATACTTTATTAAAATAGCAGTTGAATACGTTTTGCATTATACATGTGTGTGTGTGTGTGTGTGTGTGTGTGTGTGTGTGTGTGTGTGTGTGTGTGTGTGAAAAGAAAGGGCTACTCATGTATTTAGGACGTCCTAGACGATAAAAATAAAAATTATCAGGCTAGTCAAGTGACGAAAGATACCAAGGTTTAGTAAATAAAAAATATTTAGTAATTAGGTTTTTAATAGTAAATCAACTAACAACTTTCTAAATTAAGTTGAGCTATATTTTTTTTCTTCGAAGTGTGTCCGACATTTTCCCTTCCGTTAAAATGCTACAAGCTATATTTATAAAAAAAATCAACAAAAAATACCTATCGACACGTATCTCCGCTTTGTCGAAATTCGATTTTCCACGTCTGCTAGCGATTAAAATGCTTACATGGAAGAAGCCTTCAGTCTTTTGTATCGGATTCTTTTTATTTGTTGCAGCGCCTTGCTGTGAAAAAGAAAGGTGCTATATAATGATCGTTTGACAAGGCATGGAGAGGGTTCTATGGAGAACTGACAATAAAAACTATGTAAAAAAAATTCCCCGCTTCTCTAGATTAGAGGACCATTTTTAAAGGGAATGTTCCAATAAAAGGGGCAATATATAGGATACCTTTTAAGCACACTTGCCACATGAGTAGGCCTATTTAAAATGATACTTTCAGATATTTTTTACATACATTGAAAACCTAAACTGTTAATTAATATCCACATGGTATTATTATTAACACCGCGTCTTACTACCCGTTTGGATTGTACGCACTTACGCTAATGTGTAATGGTAGGGTGATTGTGAGATGAAATGGAGGACCTACAGTTTAACGTGGGATCCGAACCACGGTGGAGGCCTGGCATTCCTCACATTCACTAGCTGTGATCAATACACGTCTTGTCAGAGGTGAAGGAAGGGTTCGGCAATCAGATAAATCTGTGCCGGGACCGAGGATTGAGCCCCGGACCCTCAGCACAGAAGTCTGACACCTTACCCCTAGACCGCCAGGTCACAAGTTTTTTAGGCACTAAAACTAATATTACTAATTGAGTTAGGTACACAGTTGTTGTTGTTTCTCGTCCCCAGTGAGTTTTCTTTGCAGGTGTATGTAAACTAATGTAATTCCAGCGTTGTTTTGAAATTTAAAAATGTGTGTAAAATGTGCAAAATTTACCTAAAATCAAAAAATCTAGCTCTATATAAGGTATAACCGATGGAGATACGACAAAAAGTAATAGGACCAAACTTGTGGATCTTGCCGAATCCGTAGCTGCTGGTGCAATCCGTTTTTTTGACAGGTCTTACTGTTTAGCCACAAGAGACCTCCAAAGAAAGGTCCGCATCGACTTTAAAGCTGCTCCACAGTTTTTTTTTTTTTGGGTTGACATTTTTTTTTTTTTAGCTTTTTGGAATTTTCCCGTCGGGTACAGGCTAGAAGCTAAAAGTTTGGCAAATTTCAAGTTTCTTGCTCATGTGGAAGTGGGTAAACATTAATGTGAGTGAGTGAGTGAGTGAGTCAGCCATGTGGCTTTATTGTAGTATGATAATGATCATTTTTGTATTAAATCTGAGTGGATATTAAATTGGATCAAAATCAGAATTTTAAATGTATGTCCTCTGTTGATTGTTTGAATCCACCTACTCTTAGAAGTATTTTAATCAATCATTGTATTTCCACTGCTAATAAACCCCAATTATTCTGTCATCGGACCTCTAATACATATCACTAGGACTACTCTTAAGATTATAGCGCTTTATCATTCTTTGTCATTTTAAAGTTTGATGGATTTGTATGTCCATTTTAGAGAAAATACTACCTAGACATTTGGATTAGATTAGTAAAACAAATTATATTGCATAAAAATACGTAATTAAGAGACTGAAGTTTTAGTATTTAGGAGCTTCTATATCAACTGATTCATAATTTAGGCAAAGTAGATTTCAACTCTAGCTTAGAACCCAAAATTTTAGTTTTCTTGAATAAAATAAACTAAACTAATATGCCTAATGTAGACCTCTGTTTATTAAAAATATGTTACTTAGCTCCTTCAAGTTAATCCATCTAATAGATACAATGAACACGCAATTATTCTAATATACGGCTGGGCATTAACGAGTAATAGTTAGTACAGGAATTTATTTTATCCTGGTCGGGACGCAATACCTTTTAAATTTGGCACGAATTACCATTTTGAGCATATCCGTGCATATTTAACTGTGGGATTGTATAATAGCTGTGCAATCAACCCGCGTCTATTTCTTCACGTCACGGTACAGAGGTGGGAGGTAAAAGGGCTATATTCACACCTCCGTTAAATATACACAGTTAATAGATGGTACTATATCAGGCCTGTCCAGCCTTTCTCATACCGAGGGCTGCAGAAGCTCTTGGGGATTTGGCCGTGGGGTCATATTTGAGATTTATAGGGCCTAATGCCCATATGTAATATGACACAAGAGGCTAATTTGCTGTTTATTTTCGCAATTTGAAGTATTTTAATTTGATCTGGAAGGCCGCACAGAACGAACACGGGGGCCGCAGGTTGGACATACCTGTAATATATGATTAAAGGCCTTGCTCGCACGTGGTTAAGGTGGTGTCTTTAATATGGAGCATTAAAATAATACAGATTTACTGCGCTGTCAGCCAGTCAAAGTTAGAAACATAGTAAACTTGGGTTCATTTTTATTTTATTTTTTGCGCCGCGTCTTCTTACCCGTTCGTGTTATACGCCTATCTACTAAATACGTTAGTTTTTTAGGGGTGATTAAGGTTGAATTTAGAGGCAGTTTACCCGAATTTGCGTAGAGGGAGAGTGGAAAAGCATTTGGCAAAAAAACCTAAGTACACCCGACAAAGATTCGAACCTTGATCTCCTCGTCATTGGCAGTTTAGTTTACTGCAAGTGTAGTGACTTAGACTATGCGGCCACCGAAACAGATCTGTGCGGATTTGTGCGGATTGACACCACTAGTCAAAAGCGACAACTCAAGAACAAACCGCTCTGTATGCATGAGAGTAAATCTATAATCTTTTAAAAACAGATTCAAAGATCACTTACCCGTTCGGGCTATACGCATATGTATCTAATGTATTAAGGATGAATAAGGTATAGTTTAGAGGAAATGTATCCACATTTACGTGAAGGAAGAGTGTAAAACAGTTAGGCAAAAAAAAAAACCTCGACACACCCAACTGGGATTCTAACCCCGATCTCCCCATCATCATTACTACAATCTATTTTTAGAGTGACTTCATGGACCAGTAATATTAAACCTTTTTTGTTGGCTTACCACCAGATGTTTTTATTCAACTTTTTACCCCAAAAGGTGGTATAGGTTATACATATTCTATAATTTATATCTACATACAATCATACATGTATAATAAATAAAATAAGTTACATCCAAATTAATGTATTACATAATAAATTTTAAATGAGAATTATATAAATGTATATATATTTACATTTTACGTACACTCTAAGATATTTTTGCGTACCCCAGCCAGGTTGAATATCCCTGCATTAGAACATGCGGCCACCCAGGTGGATACGATAGATTTTTAATGTTTCTGTGGTTTTCTCCTGTGATAGACTGAAAATAGGCGCGGGATCGACCATCTACCGACTCTTGGTACGGATACTGCCGATATTAAAGTGTCTTTGTTTGTTGCATATGGCAGCTTTGACTGGGAGACATATAGCCCATTATAGTATCTAGTTCGGTCGCTTGTATGTAGACTATTAGCCGCTCTGGTGGCACAGAACGTTGTCCAGGCTACATCCACACGTCGGACCCGCAATGAGACGATGTGATTATATTGACTATGACCCGCCTCAGTGGCGTAGTTGGCTAATGCACCAGTCGTGTTGAGCTAGACCACCAAGGACGAGGTAGATCGAGGTTCGAATCTTGGTCGGGTGAACTGGGGGCGGTTTTTCCTAAATGGTTTTCCACTCTCCCTCCACGCAAATGCGGGTTTACTTCATTTAAATTCAACCTTCCTAATTCCTAATCCATTAGTGTAATTAGTACTCTAGAGTATAACCCGAACGGGTAGTAAGACAGGTCCTAAATAATAATAATAATAATAATAATAATAATAATAAATATAGTGGATATGAAGGTGTGGATTCAGTAATGGTCTTAACCTTAACTTAGGCCTATTTTACCAAACCCCTTTCGGTAAAAATACACTTAGTACCAGCCAAGAATCGAACCTGGAACTCCTAAGCCAGGCGCACTGATCCCTACTCCACGTGGCCGACTATTAGAGATGAGTATCGTATCGATGTATCGATACCACATCCATACTGTCGTCTCTGTCTACAACGTCCTTAATTGCCAAGACCCGCTTCGGTGGCCGCGTGGTCTAAAGCGATACTCTCGTGTTGGGCTAGACGGGGAGATCGGGGTTTCGATCCCGGTCAGGTGCACTGAGGGTGGGTTTTCCTAAATGGTTTAACAATCTCCCTCCACACAAATTCAGATGCACTTCATCTGAATTAAGCCTTCCTGATCCCTAACTCATTAGTGTAATTAATATATTGGCCTATAATCCGAACTGGTAGTAAGACGTGGTGGAATAAAAAATCGCCATGAAATATCGGTCCGACTATAGCTATAGGGGAGTAAAGCGATGTCACGACTCACTCCACATCCTGTTTTGGAAAACGGAATAATTATTACAGTAATTTAATGCATGGAAGTATAACGTGTTTAAAACTTGTTGCCATAGAGTCGACTAATGCGTCAGCATCACTTATAACTCTAATATACAGACCCCGGCAAACTTAACGTTCACTTAACTTTCACGTAACGTAACTTAACTTAAAGGTTTTCTTAATGTTCTTAAATTTAAGACCTCAGGATGCGTTTAACTTAACGTTCACTTAACGTTTACCTGTTTTTTTAACACCGCGTCTTACTACCCGTTCGGTTTATACGCCTATATACCTACTAATTACTCTATTTTTATTATTATTTATCACGGCGTCTTACTACCCGTTCTGTTATACGCTTAAGTACTAATTACGCTAATGGATTAGGAATTGGGAAGGTTGAATTTAGAGGAAGTGAACCTGAATTTGCGTGAAGGGAAGAGTGGAAAACCATTTAGTTAACCCTCCAGTTCACCCAACCGAGATTCGAACCTCGATCTCCCCGTCTTTGAAAGTCTAGCTCAACATGACGAGTGCGTTAGCTTACTACGCCACCAAGGTGGGTTAGTTACGCTATTGTTTTCGGGATTAGGAAGGCTATATTTAGAGGAAGGGTTCCAGAATTTGCGTGGTGGGAGAGTGGAAATTTTTTAGGGAAAAACACCCCCAGTACACCCAACCGAGATTCAAACCTCGATCTCTCCATCATCGGCAGTCTAATCTACTGAGAGAGTAGCGTATTAGACCATGCGGCCACCGAAGCGGGTAGAAGAATATATAAAACCACACTTAGATGCAATTTCTAGTTCGAGCGTAATATTTCATATACTTATCCAACTAATCGGCCTTTAGATGGGCTATTAAAGGCTATAAGCCTATAGCCTAACCCCCTTCCATCTCCTCATAAAAAAGAGAACAAACACCATCTTTTAAGTACAAACGGTCGTTCCAAATTTTAATAAATCTTTAGTAATAAGCTAAACAAATCCATGACAGACGGAAATAAGGTCGTATAAAAGTTCATGACATCACTTGAAATCTTGAGTTAATTTGTTTATCAGACTATTATCAACTGTATCCCTGGAGGTACGAGTGCCACGGTTTGGAAAATACTGGCCTAGAACAGGGGTTCCTAAACTTTTTATACCAAAGGAGCCCTTGCATCAGAAAAAAAACCAGGCTTGAAACCTCATAAAAATGTTTACACTATTATTATGAGCATTCAATGATGACAGTTAAACTTTACAAGCATAAAAGTATAAACCAAATGGATATCCTCACGTGTTCTGGTAGTGCCTTTGGCAAATGTCCTTTATTCAGATATGAAAATATTGGCAATACTATTTACTGATGCTATTTTATAGTGTGGTAAACAAATAAACAATATTCTAAAATTGCCTCACGGAGCTTGAAATAATTATGGCGGAACAGAGTTTGAAAAACGCTGACCTAGAAGGCTCGGAGGTGGAGGAGACGGGGGGAGGGTGGATTTTAAAGGCAATGTCTACCCACACCGCTGTTCAAACGGTGCTAAGGTGTCAATCTCGTAACGGAATGAATTACTGTGGATGGTGAGGTCGAGGTTCGAATCTCGTCCGGGTGCTCTGAAACAGGTTTCTAACATGTGGTTTATCACTGTAAATTTACCATCTTTGTTCTCCCTACGCTCAACTTCTTCTAAAAAAAGCTTCTCTAATTCTTATCCTTTAGATTAATTTGTTAGTAACTATGGGGGTAGACGGGAGTATTAATATAAAAGTAGACCAAATATTTCTGGACCCATTATTGTGCAAGGAAATTTTTTTTTGACTGACAAATTAATATATTTTATCATAGAAAGCCCTGGAATGATCAACCAAGAAACTGAGTCGTAACTTCTGGTTACTATATCCTTCTCACGTAACAAAATATGTTCTATAACAAAATCGATAAAAATGTCTGATCCTTAGGACCCGGATTTTGATTAAATGATTGTAATCTTTTACTTAATGGAAAACAAACATGTGTACATAAATTCTGTCAAGTCATTTTTAATTCTTTCATATTTATTTTTGTTTGATTCTTAAATAATACTTTCTTGATTTTCGTTAATTTGAATAATTTTTTAAGGTAAGTATGTAGAATAAATAGCATCGATGTTTTACAAATGAATTAATAATAAATCATAAGTTTGTTCACCATACAGTTGTCGGACAGACAAGATAATTGAGTTTCAATTTAACTTTGTACACTATTTCTTGGGATGACTGGAAAATTTACATTCTTTGGTGAAGACTTCACTGTAACTAAGATTTAAAGGTTTGCGTTGGACGGGGGAGGGGGGTACTTGTGACGCAGATATTTGAAAATTATATATATAATATTTAGCACCGCGTCTTACTACCCGTTCAGGTTATACGCTTAAGTACTAATTACTCTAATGGATTAGGAATTGAGAGGGTTGAATTTAGAGGAAGTGAACCCGCATTTGCGTTGGGGAGAGTGGAAAACCATTTAGGAAAAACCACCCCAGTTCACCCGACCGAGATTCGAACCTCGATCTCCCCGTCCTCAGCGGTCGAGCTCAACATGACTAGCACGTTAGCCAACTACGCCATCAAGGCGGGTTATTTGAAAATTAATGTTTATATTAGCAGAAAAAAACAAGCGCATGCTAGATTTGATAGTGTGTATTTGTCACGGGTTATTGTTCATATTTTTGAGGAAATTGGCTGTTGTTAATTTAAAGTATTTAAAGTAATTTTATAAGTAATCTTTTGACAATGTTTATATCATCCAAGCCCAGGTCCTGCTAGTCATTGCTAACATTTGCAAACGTAAGTTTAACATATATTTTTACTTAAGTTTTAATCGTACATTTAACAAGTGAATTATTAATAATTTAATCTAAAAAGTAAGGATTGGGAGGCTATGTTTAGGGAAAATGCACTGATTGGAAATATAGAATGGGAAATTATAGTGATGGTCACAATAGAGACTCACTCCAAGTGCACGCGGTCAAATATCGAACTTCCGACGACAGCGACCAAGTGCAATGTGCAAATAATTATTCGTAACTACACGCATTTAACTTATATCCAATGTTATCAGACAATTCAAGAACTACACCTACAGAATATGGTGAAGACCTCATTCAAATAATATTAAATCGAATATTTTTCTAAAAGTAAGCTGTAGTTTAAAAAAATATAGAATTAAAAAGAGATATATTAAATTTCTTCACTTGTTTTAGTTCAATAAGCCTCAACTCACACATTTTTAAAACTAGATCAGATTAAAGTTTTCATTTAAGTTTAGTGCATATGTATGAAAGACTGAAAGAGATAAACTCATCAATTCTTAATATATCTGTTGAGCTATAATCTTAAAACGTACTTGTAAACGTACTTGTGTAGATATATACAATTTGTTTAAGTTTATCTTCTATGAACCATCAAAATATTACCAGGAACTGCGCAATGAATCCCCTTAATCATATACATAAAATGTGCCTATATTGTGGACGAACACAAGTTTGTAAGTATGTAGCCTACATAATATCGGGCTGTAAAGTAGTACCGTCGTAAAATACCATTAGATAACACGGCCTTAAAAACATATTTTTTAGGGAGATACTTTTGCTGGATCGTGGGTAAGTCCTCCAACAAAAACTGTCAAATAATTGTTTTGACATTTAACCCTCTTGAAGCAATTTAAAGTTTTCTTTTAGACATAGTTGGGATTGTTGTTATTACTATTTTTTTTTAGACTCCAATAAGTTACTTGTCAAGATATTGAGAAAGAGAAAAAACTTAATTAATAATACTTTCAGGGGTACGAAGGCTTTTAACCCCCAAAACACCCCACCCCTCTCGGCACGGACCCGTTGCATACTAACCAAAAATACTTGTCTTCAATTTAATTCAACTTGCACATACACAAGTCTATTGTTTATATTTCATCTTATTTTATACTATCCATTCTACACTCGAAAAACTAACAATTAGGCTCTGATTTATCTCCTTTTCTCACACCAAGATGGAACATGCCACCATCAATCACGTGACTTACGACACGACGTGCGTTGGAAGCGTGCGCGGTAGCCAATACCATGATACGGAGCCGCCTGACGTTACGTAAACACTGTGTTCCTTCGGCTTATGGTAGTAAACAATTTACTACGCTTTGAATTTTGATTGGAAGGTTTCTCTTTTCTGTCATTACAATAAAACGAAAATTAACAACAAATAAATATTGGTAAATATAATGAATATTCTTAAAGGAAATAATATTATGTTTAAACCTGTATTTAGGGTTTCTACAAATTCCCCAGTTTTAAATTGATCAAAAAGATTTGACACTTTGTTATAATGATAAAGACTTGAAGCCATGAGCTTTTATCTTCCTTAAGATGATGATGAATTTTGACTTTCGATGTGTCCTAGAACTCAATGTGTATTTTACAATTCTGAATTTCTGTTCCTGGGACGACAACCTAAACGGTTCAATAGATTTCTTTTAAACTTGGTATTTATTATGTTATAATGAACATACCTTAAGGTCAAACGTTGATTTTAATTCTAGATTTTAAATTAAAAGTTGTATTATAAGCCGTGTGGTGTGTGGCCTGGTAGCGATTGATACTTTCTCGCAGACTGAAGCGGCTGCCTTAAAGGACACTTTCGTTATGCAAACAGGCTCACTACTGTGTGAGGCGGGTAGCGGTAATATCAGGGGCGGGGACAAACCGAGCACATGGCTAATAACAGGTCACCGCAAACAGCTTTACACTAAATTATCTATCAGATCAATGTATTCAATGTGTAGACCACTATAAAATATAAAATTAAAAAACACGAGATATTCTAACTTAATCCATATACTTATTTTAAAGTAATTAATTACTATTTTAGCTACCTATTTTCATAGGAAGGGTCTTTTAGGAAATGTAAAATTATATTTTGTGGCCAAAATTATAATAATTTTACCATACCATTATTATTATTATTATTATCATTATTTTAGAACCACGTCTTACTACCTGTTCAGGTAATAAGCATACTATATTATTATTTGTGTTGTTTTATAGGTATTGATACTATTAATCAAAATTTACAGCTGCAGATCACATGACTTGACGTAAAAATTCGTGAAAAATAGATCTAGTAATTTGTTAATAGGTCACATAAGATCCTTCTTATGAAAATGAAACTGTACAAGATTACTCTTATTCTAATAGTGCAAGATTATTTAGCCATGCAAGAGAAAATGCACCACAGGGTTGAAAAAAAAATTGAAAAAAACTACGTTAGCCCTTTTACTATAACTTTTAGATTCGAGCCTCCGACCACTTGCTTCAATGTTAATAATGTAAATCATTCAACAGTTTACATAAAACGCATCGGTAAACAGCTGAGCTAAACGTAAAAGCTCGTCTACTCTGGTTCGTCGGCAATGGGTATGTCACGTCTAGAATTAAGGCCGGGTGTACTGAGAGTGGTAGTTCTTAGACAGTTCCCCACTCTCACTCAAAGTAAACGTGGGTACGTTCCCTCCTTTCCTCATCCATACCATATTGGTGTGGTTACATTTGAAGATCACGTGATTATAGTAAGAAGTGGTACAAAAATGATGTATATTTAATATTATATCAACCCGCCTCTGTGTCCCGAAGCTCTAAAGTGGCGCTGTCTATAAACTGGACTGCTGAATAGGGTTAAAATCCCGGTTATAAGTACTGAGGGTGGTTCTTATTAAAAGGGTTTCCCCTCGCTTTCATCACGCAAATGTGAGTACCCTTCCTCTAACCCTAAAACACTATCGTAATTAGTAAATATCCGTACAACCTGAACGAGTAGTAAGACGTGGTGTTAATATATAACTAGCACCACGATGCTCAGTTAATATTCAGGTATGTAGGTAATATATGTATATAAATTATTGCGTATTTAAATCTTGACTACCATAAACATTTTTGAAAATCAATATTTATTTTTAAAATGTTTATGGATCTGTGATAAACAAAGTATAATTTATTGTCAGTATAAAGTCATCAAAGCTATGATCCTTCATAAATTCCATCCCCATAATTTTGATGGTTTCAACGAGGACTTGAACCAAAGGCTTCGATAATTGAGAATCTATGCTGAGCCTTCCGCCCACGCACTTCTCGCGACTAATTAACCAAACTGCGGGTGTAAGGAGGTTGATAGCCAGTGTGTCGTCATAGATACAACTTTCTCTCCCGACTCGACCACACTGCCCCATACCGCCACACGCCGCACGCGCGCAGACTGTATAGTACATTATATACATCGCACTCTTGAGTCACGGCTAACTATCTTAGGCCGGGTCCCCACTTCTCCTATTAAGAGCTAAGGCCACACTGAACCATACCTCCACACGCCGCACGCGCGCAGACTGTATAGTACATTATATACAGCGCACTCTTGAGTCACGGCTAACTATCTTAGGCCGGGTTTCCACTCATCTTATCAAACTAGGGCCACACCGCTCCATGTCATGTGTGCAGATGGTGAGTGACAACGAACTAGCTAAAGCCGAATCACATATGGCTGAGTTCACACTTTCAACGGAGCTTTTTTTTAAATGTATTTAGTACCACGTCTTACTACCCGTTCGGGTTATACGCTTAAGTACGAATTACACTAATGGGTTAGGAATTGGGAAGGTTGAATTTAGAGGAAGTTAACCCGCATTTGTGTGGAAGGAGAGTTGAAAACCAACAATGGAAAAAACACAGTTAACCCTACCAAGATTTGAACCTCGATCTCCCCATCCTCGGCAGTCTAGCTCAACACGAAACTAGCGTGTTAGCTAACTACGCCACCGAGGCTGTTTTCAACGGAGCTAATGTCTCGGATACAGCTGTTTTAATGATTAATCTAAATTACACATCATTTAATACTAGTTTCTTTTTATGTTTTAAAAAAATAATTTTAAAAGAAGCGGTTTGATTATACATAATATCATTTTAGCCAAAGACCTCTGACATTGCTCCACAATTGAGTTATATTAATTCCCTCACACAATTATATCTAGTGCACGGGGCTAAATTATTTTAAATATGGACTATTCCTGGGTACTAGACTTAATTATCGTCCATATATATATGATATTATGCTGTGCGTCCGTCATTTATTGCCAAAGTCTATGCTATAGGTCAGGGGTATGCAGGCTATTTTGATCATATTAATATTATTTTAAAATAACTAATCTATTTGAGAGTTTAAAAGTCTCAGATATTATGACAATTTAGATTTCTTACGTGAATAAAAATCACCGTGAGATAAACTGGTCGATAGCGACCGACCAATTGCCAACTTCTTCTCTCTTGAACTTGACATATATTTTATTTTTCAAACAATAAAAGTGTATTTATTAAAATAATTTCAGAAAACAGACACAATTTTTGGTAAAACTATCATTTGTTTAAATAGCAGTAAAATTAACTATAACAAGTGACCCGCCTTGTGATTCACCCTAGCATAATCCCTACGCTTTGGGGTGTGTGTGCGTGCGTGCGTGCGTGTGCATGCGTGCTTAAGAAAGAAAATGGGGGGGGGGATGACATATAGGAAGCTCTTTCCTCAAATTACTTAACTGCAGTAAAACCAGCAATAACCAGAGGTCCTTAGTTTGAACGCCGGGTGGAGTTGTTTTACGACTTTTACCAAACTTAACTCCCCACGCTCCAGGCTTATAGTAATTATTGGCAGCTATAGTAATGGAAGCAGTATAAAAAAACCTCTTTCGCGTCTGCTTGTAAAAATAGTAGATATTTTATGTTCTTAAGTTTTCCCTTTGTTTAAAAAACTATATCAAATTCAGGGTTTATGAGATAATAAATAGTATAAATTTAATACATTTACTTTCTAAAACAGTTTTCTTTTTAGTACCGCATCTAACTAACCGTTCGGTTTATAAGCATAAGTAGGCCCACTAATTACGCTAACGGTTTTATTGATTAGGAAGGCTATATTTAGAAGAGATGTGCCCGCATTTGCGTGAAGGGAGAGTGTAAAACCCATTTTAGAAACACCACCCTTAGTACACCCGACTGAGACTCGTGCATTTCGAGACAGGCGGTTGTGCGTCGCATTACGTTAACCTGTACACACAGCAACGTGCCTAAATCGACGGTTTTACATAAAGGTCGATATTGATAGTCTTGGGGGGTAAAGTTCTCGCCTCAGAACCCGATGTTCGTGGGTTCAGACCCAGCTGGCGTAGATAGATATTTCTCTGAGCGATAAAAATCCGTAGCACAACTTCCTTCGGAGGGAGGAAGTGAAGCCGCTGGTCCTATGTCGATTGTGTCGTCTAAAATAACCCTGGAATATGTATGAAATTACCTTTCCTGACAAAATTGGTAGGCTCTTTCGGTCTTGCTCATATAAATTATCGTGTTCTAAGCATTAAAAAATGTTTATATTACCATATGTAGAGAATTTAACAAAATGTATCTTCTAAATAGATATATAATTTATTTTGAACAATAATTATTATTTTTATATGAATAGTAAACACGCAGACCTTTGTCATCAAGAAATACAGCCTGATTGGCAGGGATATCAGTTCAGAAGATTATTGCTTGAATAAACTCATAGTCATGAAATGTATATAATCGTAAAAACCACCTGGAATTGAACCAGTGTCCCCAGGTCTATACTAACCCTCTATCACCGAGATGAGAACATGACTATAAAACTATTTATACCAGGTAATTACAAACATACCCACCTGTGTATAAAAGTGGAAATATTTCTACTCGGAGAGGCGCTCTTATTTTCGTACCTCCTAAGGTAGTATCTTATTTGTTTTATTCTTAGGAAAAGTTCTCAAATAATTACGTAATATCTGAATTTGCATGTAACGAGTACCAATATAATATCGTACTTTGCACTGGCAAGCAATCCTGCCTTTAGGTATCTCAACGTTATGTAGAATAAAACTATTCAAGTCAAGCCCAAATATGTTGAGAATTAATGCTAACGAGTTAACCTTCGTCATTTTATCGTTTTACGCCACATTTCTGCAGAAAAATATCTCTGTCCTCAAACATTTGAATACATAATAGTAGCATGAATATTTCTCAGAGCAAAAGATAAGCCCTGTTTGGACGTTTTGCTCTCGAACTAACTGACGTGAACAATAATTTATCTGGCATATTCCTCTTGAAGGCTGTCAAAGGCCTTGAAGATTGCACCACATGAATTCGACGTGACATAGATCAAGTTTTCTCGATTATTTTAACTGCTTGTATCACTACTAGCGCTTCTTCATAGTACATAGAGTGAGATTAATAATTTGCAGGTACCGTCGATGACAAAACAGCTTTTCGAACCGATACGTAACTTATATTATGTTTTTTGCAAAATAAGGGCAGATAGAATTTCTGTTGATTGTTTCGGGAGAGAACATATTATGTGGTACTTAGATTTAAGCGATCTATTGGTTTGTCACGCAAGGTACTATGTGACAAAGGTCTAAGCGATCTTTCAATTCATCGGGAAAGGGATTACGTGATCTCTTGCTTTGGCAAGAAAGTATCCATGTGACACGGGGCTTGGAGATCTCTTGCTTTGTCAGAAAAGATATTACGTGATCTCTTGCTTTGTCAGGAAGGTATCCATGTGACACGGGGCTTGGAGATCTCCTGCTTTGTCAGAAAAGGTATTACGTGATCTCTTGCTTTGTCAGGAAAGTAGCCATGTGACACGGGGTAGAAGGGACTATGTGACAAAGGGTTATGTCGTCTCACACTTTGACAAAGAAGAGACTATGCAATATCGCATTTTGGCAGACCAGGGACTATGCGGGTCTAGGAGAAATCTTGTCCGGCAGGCAATGGACTACGGGACTATTAGATGAACATAGTCATAAAAATAAACCAAGGAGAGCTAATGATAGATTCTCGAATTATTAACATTAAAGTGATGATTATTTGAAAGACCAATTTTCATTTTCAATAAAGAATATTTCCTTTTACTGGGAGTCACACATAAATGGTTTGTGGTATAAAAAAGGATCTAAAACTGATTTTATAAGCTCAATTTTGAATTTTTATATAGATTCAGATAAATAATATATAAATTTAGTCAACAAAGTTTTGAATAATATCATATGCGTTTTTCTAAATAATCTTTTATAATCACCTAACAAAAGATGTATTAAAAAAAATTATTTTTCAAATATTCTCAAAAAGTATATTTACTGAACATCCATATCATTCAATTAGTTCGGATTTTACTGTAACTAAAGACATTGCAATAGATTTTCATTGTCATCTTCAAATAAATTCGCGGTTCATGCCTTCCTAGTCACCCTATGGTTGTTGATTTACTGTTGACCTACAATGCGGTACAGTGTGTGTAAAAGGTTTAATATGCGATAAATTTAAAGTGTACGTCAATATCCTCCTCCTCCCTCGTGAATGGCATTGACCTCCGAGCGAAAAGAGCGAGGGCAGTTTTACGATCTCTGGTCTCGGAGACTTGACTGCATTAAGCAGATACATCCCTGCATCTCATCGCAGAACATCTCATACCGCGTGCTCTAAGACGTGTTTGTTTATTGGTACAGTCCAATTTTTATAGGAAGGCCCTTTATCTGACAGATAGATCTAACTCCCCGTATTTATACATCAGGTCATGTTATATTCAGCTGTCAATTTCATCAATACTTCTAATATAAGGAAGTGTTCATGTGTGTGCCCAGCCAAATCTACGGCACGCAGAGATCTGAAATTTTTAACATAGGTGGACGTAAGGGGGTCCGAATGCACCTCGAAGCCAGATTTTAAAAACTTTAACTAGCTTTTTAATAATAATTATCATTATTATTAACACCACGTCTTACTACCCGTTTGGGTTATACGCACTTACGCTAATGTGTGATGGTAGGGTGATTGTGACATGAAATGGAGGACCTACAGTTTAACGTGAAATCCGAACCACGGTGGAGGACTGGCATTCCTCACATTCACAAGATCTTTAATTAGGTTTAGAATTACGTTTCAGAGATAACTGGATGGTCACGGGCAACGCCGTGCGGGATTGCTAGTATAAAATAATATCAATAATCGGAGTGTGAATCCGACACCTTAGCTCAGTCGGTAGCGTGTCTGCCTACTGAGCTAAGGGTCCCGGGTTCGATTTCCGGTATGGCCGATTAATTTATCATTGGTGAAATGTGGATATACCCTTTACAGTGATGAATTAACGGCCAAGGACTGGATATTGTTTCTGTCCTAGTTTTAAGTTAGATTTTAAGGCATATAAAGCTATGACAGGTTTAGCAAGCCGGTAGTTGAAAATATATGGCTTGAATAAAAAACTGCCCCAGGCTGTAAACAGTAATGGATGTAAATGTAAATCAGTATGTGTGAGCTTCTGGGTGGCATACAGTGTGGGGACCCTCATGGATCCACGTAAATGACATCATAGCCTGTCTGAGAGAAGGTAAAAACTAAAGTTTCACACAAATTTAATAACAGCAAAATAAAATATAGTAGGTTAAATAAAAGACTTAATCAAAAACGACCTGCTTCGGTGGCCGCATGGTCTAACGTGCTACTCTCGTGTTGTACTAGACTGCTGAAGACGGGGATTTAGGGGTTCAATCCCGGTCGGGTGCACCGAGGATGGTTTTCCCTAAATGGTTTTCCACTCTCCACGCGAATGCGGGTGCACTTCCTCTAAATTAAACCTTCCTAATCCCTAATACATCTAAAGGAATTAGAACATATGTGTATCAACTGAACAGGTAGTAAGACGCGGTGATAAAAAAAAAGCAAAACAATTAAGATGTGATGATTAAAAAGAAAAGAAGATCGTATTCATTCAGTTAGTCCGGATGGGTGGGAAAACCTTTAGTACTTAAATAATGGTGGATTTTTACATATAACGCTTTACCTTGAGCCTCATAGTTTGTTGTTAAAACTACCTTTCTCTTGATACTTTGGTTCTAAGTTATGTTGAATCTAGAAGGTAACGAATAAGAGATCGCAACGCCTTTGGTAGCTGTATGTAGACCGATGACTTCAGTTCCTGATATGAAAGTCGGACAGTGCAACCCCGGACCAAATAGCCCCGATACTTTTTATCTGTGTACGATCTGCGCTCGTGACAGTACTTAGTTACGAGATTATCTAACTTTTTAATTTTAATAACTCGGGTCTACGATCACTTTTATTAGTCTCGTTTCCTCGGTGAGAAATAGTACTTAGTCATTGTATCAAAGGGTGAATAAAACACCTGCATTGCTGTCGATCAGGTTTAAAACCCCACCTCTTAAGTTGGAGTCAGACACACAACCTTTCAACCAACCTTTCTAAAACATGAGGGAATCTCCTTTGACAATGTTCATTCTTTTATTGACTCATAACTTATACACCAAGAATGTGCCCAAAAGTTTTAAATTTCGAAAATATGTACAGGATAAGCTATGATTTCAGAAACGACAATTTCTTTGGATAAAGATTTCTCGAGTTTTACCAAACCAATTTAAAAAAATAAATAAAATTGTTACTTATAAGTTTACAATATAAAATCGACACACTTTTAAACCTGCTTCAGTGGCCGCATGGTCTAAGGCATCACACTTGCAATAGATTAGACTGCCGATGACAGGGGAGATTGGGGTTCGAATCCTGGTCGGGTCTACTGAGAGGGGTTTTTGCTTAAATGACTTTCCATACTCCCTCCACGCAAATTCGAGTAAATTTTCTCTAAATGTAATCTTCTTCATCAGAAACTCTTTCGCGTAATTAGTACATATGAGTATAACTCAACAGGTAATAAAAGAAGGTGCTTAAAAAAAATACAAAAACACATTTTTAATATCGAAGCCCCAATCTATATATAAAATTTACTTTTGTTGGTGGATGTATGGATGATATCAAAACATGGTTCCCGTGTCATAAAAAGGTTTCTGAGTTCTCTAAAAAAAGGGTCTTTGGATGTAGATTTGCACAAACAACCAAAACTCCTGAACTTACGTTGGTTTCACTACAAGCCCAGTGATTTGAACAAGCAAGAAAGTTGAACTATTTCATCTGGGCATGACTCATTATATATATATATATATACGAGTAAATATATATATATATATGAGTAAATATATATATATATACACGAGTAAATATATATATATGAGTAAATATATATATATATATACGAGTAAATATATTAATTGCATATATATGATATTAATTACTAGAGCAGGACAATTTTCGCACATCCATTACAGACTCTGCCTTAAAATTGAGTGACTGGTCACGTGACAGTTCCTGGATGGCTCAGTTGTTAGAGTATTGGCGTACCAAGCCAAAGGTCCCGTGTTCGATTCCCGTGTACAGGTGTCATTTTTTCAATTTAAACAATATGATAGTTAGATACGGCTATAACCGTAACTAACAATATTATAATAACTTTGCTATTTAATCCAACAAACATATAATTAAGTTACACACCGAAAACATAATAATACTAAGCACCACGTCTTACTACCCATTCGGGTTATACGCTTAAGTAATAGTTACGCTAATAGGTTAGGAATTGGGAAGGTTGAATATATAGTAAGTGAACCCGCATTTACGTGGATGGAGAGTGGAAAACAATTCAAGAAAAACTACCCCAGTCCACCCGAGCGAGATTCGAACCTCAATCTCCCCGTCCTCGGCACTCTAGTTCAACACGAAACCAGCGCGCTAGCTAACTACGCCACCGAGGTGGGTGGATACGAATAAAAAATACAAAGTAAGCATTTGTATTTATGATAAATGTTCAACATTATTATTCACAAATTGATGGGTGATTTATGAAAGCGAGAAGTGTAACAAAATGAATATATTCGAGTTATCCTGATTCGACTTCATAAATGATATAGGCCCCTACACATAACGTATTAGTAATAAATGTTATGGTTTATTTAAATAGGTCACATGACATAGGCCTATAACCTAAACATTTTCTCTTTGATTTTTTAAAAAGGTATTAACGTGCACTTTCTGAACCGAATGATTATATCACTACATGACTTATAAACTAACTTAAATCTAGAGCAGGCACAACATACAGCCCCCAGGCCATCATCACTGTGAGAAGTGAAAAACATATTTGATCAATTATTCATTTTACAGCCATGCCAGAAATCGAACCCGCCACCCTTAGCTCAGTATGCAGAAACGCTACAAACTGGGCTAAGGTGTTGGACTTATTTTTTTAATAACCATTCAAAAAGTTTTTTTTTAATGTTACAAACGTGTTTTGGCCTGCATTTGATTAATGATTGATTACTTCTGAGCCAATCTGCTACAAATGTTACTCGCGAAAAACACCCAAACATTAGCGACTTGTGCAAAAAAAAGCTAAGATTAAATACCTTACGGAATACTTGAGTTTTAGATTAATACCTTGTTGAGAAACATCGTGTTTTCGCTTGAGACTAATTAAAGCTGAGTTAGGCGCGTAAATTGCCGTCAGTGTATTTACAACCGATGTACACATATTTTTGCACAAAAGACGGCATAATTCTTGATCAACTTGACTTTGTGATTTAGTATAGGACAAGCACTTACATTAGAGTTACTCCATGGAATGGATGAGAAAAAAATCACACGAATGAATCAATTTTATTTGAGATAAAAGCTAATGAGACAAATTAGTTGAGCTCTTCAAGTTAGTTTCTCTAGTTTTGTTCTATTCTTACTAAACGCCTTATTGGTAATTTGTGCCAATAAAATGAGCTCAAATGCTAACATTTATATGACCCCGTAGATAATCTTTTTTTTTCACTTTTATCGAACGGGTAGTAAGACGTGGTTCTAATAATAATAATAAGATAATGCTTGCAACTTTTAATCGAAAGTTGGATATTCTGCCGATGTCTTAAAGTGGTGATGTAGGAAACGCGAGTTGAGGGCAGTGTTTTTTCAGTTTTTATAGCAAAACCTTTTTGCCCCCCCCAAAAAAAAAATCTCCAGTAGAAATATAGAGCTTAATTTTTTTGAAATGGTGATATCATCAGTTGTTGAGTATCTGTCAAGAGCATAGACACATTGGATGACAAACTTTTGAAATGAAGAGGACAGATATTTAAGAAATGTTGAGGTCACCCACCATGTGAAGAAAATTTGTACTGGAAAAAAAATCTGAATACTTTTGACCAAAAAATATGTTTCTATAAAACTGTAAAAACACTTACCTTAACTTGTGTTCCCTACTCTCCCACCTTAAACTATAATTGAACGAAACATAAAATATATCTCTCAGGTAGAAAATATAGTGGCTAAACTTATAGGCCTATGTTAGTTCGTATGTAATTTACAATTCAAGTTGATATGTAGGACACGTGGTGAATGGAAAGTAAGGGAAAATATGAAAGTATCTTCGTGTTTAATATTCAAATAAAAGCTGAAGTGTGTTGGTTGAGATATTATTTCTAATCCTGTAAAGTAATCCAATTCCCCCCTCCCAGCCCTCTAAAAAATTATGCGGCCTTTGCGCTAAGTATGGCCGCCGTTTAACTCTGATTAGCATTGTTCAAGTCATGGTGATTAATAATGTATTAATGTCATTGCTTCACGGGTGTCGGTATTTCAGTGGCTACTCAACGAATTGGTCAACAACTCTATCTGGAAAACGAATGCGTGATCACACGTATGAATGTGTCTAATCTTGTGTTTAAGTGAAAGATCTGGTCCTATACGTCACCATATAAATAAAATAGGATGTGTATTTGTGTGTGTGTCTGTTGGAGTAAGAACTACAAAACAATGATCATAGATAGTTGAAACTTGACACGTGTATTTAGGGAATCTAAAGATGTGCACTTTAGGAGTTTTAATATCTTCATATTTTGCGCGACTGTTATTTTAAACCATGTTGGCAAGGGTTATTCTATATTAATGCAATGTACTACACAACATAATATGATATTAATTTGTTTTCTATACAACTTGATTTTAAAAAAATATATCGATTTCAAATCTAAGAAGAGATTACAGAAATTAAATTTTAAATCCAAAGAGATATTAGATTTTCTTTTGGTTAGTTTTTTCTTAGCCAAACAATAAAATTATTTAGACCCCTCTATTTTTTATTATTAATATATTACGTAACTTAATAAAACATTTTCTCCCCAATCAAAATGGTTGACATGTCATTAATTACGCTTAATGTGCTTTATATTGTATCAGATTAATTTCATTCCAAAATTTAAAAATAATAACACTACAAAGAAATACAAAATCATTTACGGTGTACAGCAATGGATTTAAACTAGATTAAATAATCTTCCTCTTGATTTTTAAAATTAATTCAACTCTATAAATGTTCAATGGATATAAATAATAATTTATGTTGGATTGGGACCGTTCTCTTGGTGTTGATTTTTCAATCATACTTGAATGTTTAAAAATATTCCTAAGTTAGTCCATAAAAACTTTGATAACACCAAACATATTGTAGTTCTAAAACTTCCTAGAGAGACAGTTACGTTAAGCTATTCGAAGTAATATAACACGAAATCCTTTTGAATATTAAGTAGAACTTAGGATTATAACATTTGTGTCATATATATTCTTTTGACGGAAAAAAAAAGTTTAATTTCGTTTGTAAATCTTAAGTTAGGATCTGATGAGATACTATTCATGATAAAAGAGATCACGTTTAATTTGGTTTTCAAATTAAATGTAGTTTTTCCTTCTTCAATAGAATAGGGAAAATCTTGCTTGAAAAAAAAATAAGGTTGGGTATATTAGATGATTATGATCCTTTGTGATAAAAATTGACTTTTTTTCTCCCTCCCATTCGGTTTTTTTTTGTTCAGTTGAGTCACCTCATTCTCCTCACTAATCTGATGTTGTCGAAATAACTACAAAGTTGAACTTGATATGTGTACACTCGAACAAGATGATTATATTCTTTCAATCTAATTATGGGATACATGCATAATTTATGTTAGACTTAGTAAATGGAACTATTGCGATATACGAAGCATTCTCTGATTCATCTCTTGAATTTAAAACATCATGACTTTTTCCATATTCAAAGGTAGACTCTAAAAGTCATACTGCCGCTAAAAAAAATTATATTTATTCAAAATTATATTATTATTAGCACCGCGTTTTACTTCCCGTTCGGGTTATAAGCACTAACGCTAATGTGTAATGATAGGGTGATTGTGAGATGAAATGGAGGACCTACAGTTTAACGTGGGATCCGAACCACGGTGGGGGCCTGACATTCCACACATTCACAAGTTGTGATTAATTCACGTCTTGTCAGAGGTGAAGGAAGGGTTTGGCAATCAGATAAATCTGTGCCGGGACCGAGGATTGAACCCCGGGCCCCCAGCACAGAAGTCTTACACCTTACCCCTAGACCACCAGGTCACCTCCAAAATTATAATATCGTAGTATTTATATGAATATTATGGGTACGTAGCACAATAAAAATATGTTTAATTTTAGTCACAGCATCTCACTACCCGTTCATTTTACGCGCATATGAATTAATTTGGCTAGTGAAATAGATATGAGAAAGATAGAATTGAAAGGAAATGTACCCGCATGTGTGTTCTTTAAGAGGGTTGTATCGTAGAGCACTGAGACTCATTACATAAGTTTAGAAATCCCGCATTATTTATTAAGTTGTTTACCAGCTTCGGTGGCCACTAGGCATAATGCGCTACTCTCGCAATAAACTAGACGGCCAATGACGGGGAGATCATGATTCGATCCCGGTCTGGTGTACTAAGGGTGGTTTTTCCCCAAATGGTTTTCTACTCTCCCTCCATGCAAGTATGGATACACTTCCTCTAAATTCAACCTTTCTAATCGCTAACAATTTAGAGTAATATTACTACATATGCGTAGGCCTATATCTCAAATGGATAGTAGGAAGTAGGATGCGGTGCTTGGAAAAAAATAAGTTGTTTGATATTTGTAAATATTGTTTTCAATAAAATGTAGGCGAAACTTACCAGCAGATTTCTGACGAGTTGAAAAGTTTAAATTTTGATTTTAAAGTTTAAAAAACTAAATTTCAACGATGATTTACACGAAAATTTGTACTTCTGAGATTAAAGCAAAAGATTAGAAAACTAGATCTAGCTTTCCTATATCAAATAAAGTCATGAATTGATTGTTTCACAGCAGAACATTTTAAGATAATGTGGGATCCTTTTATAGAGCTTTAAGCTATCACTTTTTTTTAACAATTTTAAAATTAAAATTAAAATTTTGTAACTGGTTAAAACTTTCACCTACATTTTGTTAAAACAAAATTATAAAATATCAAAACATTTCATAGATGATCCGAGATTTTAAATATCTGCAATGCTTTTCACTGCACTACCATGCAGCCCTCTTAAATATAATATTTGGTGCGTTTAGGGGTGGGGGGGGGGCGTGAAGGGAAACAAGGTCCAGAAAAAGAGGGTCTAATACAAAACTCGACTTGTGAATCGGTTGTCACTATCTTGATCGACTGTACACGTGTGTAAGTATCCGGGGACAATAAGATGTGCAAAGTCACTCGGTCACAAATTAAAAGCACCCGGCTCAGCCCGCTCTGAGACATGGGAGGTCCCCCCCTCTCCCCCCCATCTCCCAACCCTCCGAATCCACCGTGTCGGTGACCCAGTTCCTGGCCGCACGCCCTTCCCGAACAGTGGACCATCTCGACTGACATCACCAGGACAAGGAAGCAAAGCTTGGACAGATGTCAAGAGAGATCGACCCTGTCAATAGTGAGACCAGGTGCTTCATCAGTCATGTCTACATGGATGTCTGGAGGCGTTGCCCACACCAGTACGGCAACCTAGAACCTTTTGTCAGCCTTTATACCTTTCCGTTGGCTTTTGATTGACGTTCCTTCAAGCTGCTTAGGTACACCCCATTACCCTATTGCCTTATCATATAAGCTAGACCATAGTAGAACTAAGCGAGGTAAGCTTACTACCTTTTAAACTGAAGGTACATGTACGAGTATAAGATCATCGGCTATGTCCGAACTCTTAATCAGAAAGGGTGTTTTGGGATTGTATCTTCCTCGCGAAAGGGGATTTATATCCTGCCTTGAGGTGATTGATGAAGCATCTAATCTTGATTACAATTCTTACCCGAACATAATAAGTTCTCAATATTGATTGTTTCGAAATAAACACACAAAAAAACCTGCCTATATCAACTCTCGGCACCAAAGGACCAGCCTGGAAGGTGTTACTGTTTCCTTTGAAAATATCAAGACCTCGACAATCTCATTCATGTTTTGGTTGAATTTATAGTACAATCGAATTATTTCAGGAGTATTTTACACCGACATACATTCTAAACATATAATATACCCCTATTAATTATCCTTTGCTCCAATTATTATTATTATTATTATTATTATTATTATTATTATTATTATTATTATTAGCACCGCGTCTTACTACCCGTTCGGGTTATACGCACTTACGCTAATGTGTAATGGTAGGATGATTGTGAGATGAAATGGAGGACCTACAGTTTAACGTGGAATCCGAACCACGGTGGAGGCCTGGCATTCCTCACATTCACAAGTTGTGATTAATACACGTCTTGTCAGAGGTGAAGGAAGGGTTTGGCTCCAATTATTATCCAATTTAATATTGTGTGACATTAAATAAACATTATATTAGTCTAACATAAAGTATGGTTCAGTTTGATAAATAGTTTGATGATTGATATTTAAATTTAATAATAATTATAGCGTATGTCACGCAGCTTTAATAAATACCTCCTTGATAACTCGTATAAAATTAGCGATAGCAAACATTTGATCAAAAGAGGTGAACAATCAAGGCAGCGGCTATAAGATCGATCATGTACCGTAAACATTCCAGCAGAAGTAGAGAAAGAGAAAAAAAAAGGCAGACAGAGAGAGAGCAAACGAGAGTAGGCAACATTGTATCACCTCGAGTTTAGTGTAGGACTATCTTGTAAGCTATATTGTGCAGAATCATCAAATTTAAAGAACAGATCACATTCTCTAAGCCACTTGATTTTTTTTTGTTCTCCGTCTTTTCTCCATCCTTTTTTTGTTTTGTTTAGCTTCTCTTCTATTCTTATTATCGGCATTCCGTTTTCACTCGACCTAATAGAGAGCAGGTTAGGCAATTTTTTTTTTCGTCGGCTTTTCTCGAGAGGTTGACCCCAAAATGAGTCGTACACTTTCAGAGAAAAATGGTGTAGGCTGAGGGTCTGATGACTTGCCGTGGTTTGGACGAGCGGAATATCAATTATTGTGAAGAGATACAGTAAATTCGGTAGTAGAAAAAGTAATAATAGTAATTGGGTTATGAGAATAAAAGATAGCAGTATTCCTCCAACTATAGTACATGTTCTCAGAGGGGTACACGGGATATTTCAGGTTATTCGAGTCTTAAAATATTTTCCCATAAACAGATGTTGATAAAATGTCATGGACCTTTATTATTGGCCATTAGTTCAGTTGTTTAGCTTTTTAAAATTTGGAAAGAGCGTGTATACTTAGCAAGATAGCAAGTTTTTAAAAAAAAATGAAAAACCGGTAGGGGTACATTATGTATATCAGTGATATCCAACATTTTTGTTCGCGCACCCCCAGATATAATAATTTCTCTTCAACTGTGTACCCCTAAAGATCTGGGTTCATTATACATATTCTATAATCTACATCTAAGAGAGAACAAAAAAAAAATGGCACTCCCAGATCACATGTCCTTACATTCTGGTCTCTTGTGGTCAACTCTAAATCTGGCCCTGATTAACCCGTTTTTAACATGTAATAATATATATATTATTTGTATACTTTTTTAATTTCGCGTACCCCTAAGAGGTATTTGCGTACCCCCGCGGCTACAGGTACACCAGGTTGAATATCACTGTTTCGATCATCTCTTCGAATGTCGACACTAAGTTAGAGAGAAAACTCATTTCGATGTGGGCCATTACGAGTATAAAAATAAGGTGTTTTTTTCCATTGCTGTGATTATTGCTGCCCGTTTGGGCGACTCACTCCGTCAAATAAAAGGACATAGGGGGAGACTGGAGAGTACAAATAGTAACAAAAAGTCAAATATTAATAACATTCTTACCGGCTTCGGTGGCCGCATTGTCTGAGGCTATTCCCGCACTAGACTAGAATGCCAATGATTGGGGAGATCGAGGTTCGAACCTCAGTCAGGTGTACTGAGGTTTTTTTTTCAAAATAGTTTTTCCACACTCCCTCTGCGCAAATGTGGATACACTTCCTATAAATATAACATTTCTTATCAGTAACACACTAGCGTATTTAGTACATAAGCGTATAACCTGAACGGGTAGTAAGACGCGGTGCTGTTAAAAAAATTAAACAATCTTTTGTTTATGAAAACTCTTTCTTCAAACACAAAGAAGTCCTAAAATATATGTATATATATTTTACACATCAACACAGAGGGTCACCTGGCATAAGGCAGCCTGCTCGCAATATGATAGATAGAGAATGACAGAGAGGTGTTGGGGTTCAGATCTCGACTAGGCGAACAAGGTGTTGCTTTCACCCATGTGACTTTCTCATCCTCTCTCCACACTAATGCGGCTGTACTTCCTCTAAACGACCCTATCTCTATTCTTCAGCTTAATCAGTGTTTTATTTATCATTTTATAGCACCGCGTCTTATTAATCGTTCGGGCTATTCAAATATATAGCCTAGGCCTACTAATAACTATGGAAAATGAGGAAGGTTGAATTTAGAAGAAGTGTACCTGCAATAGTGGAGAGGGAAAGTGAACAACACTTAGTAAAAAGTACTCTCAGTTAGCCCAACTGGGACTCAAACCCCTATCTCCTCGTCACCAGCAGTCCAGTTTATTGTGAGAGTGACGTCTTAGAACATTCAATCACCGAAGCAGGTAAGGTTAAAAAACTACCTGTCTCGGTGGCGTATTTAGCTAACGTGGTAGTCTCGTGTTGAGCTAGACTGCCGAGGACTGGGAGATCGAGGTTCAAATCTCGCTACGGTGAATTGGGGTGGTTTTCCCTAAAATTTTTTCCACTATCTTTCCATTCAAATACGGGTTCACTTACTCTAAATTCAACTTTCCCCAATTCCTAACCCATTAGCGTAATTATTACTTAATCGTATACACCGAATGGGTAAGTAATACGTGGTGCTAAAAAAAAAAGCAGAGTAAAACTGAAAGTGTGACTGAAAATTATTATCTATTCCACTTTTTATTTTTGTCCTAGAGTGAAATTTATACTACAAAAAAAATATTTTTTTCAATATCATTGAGTTTTAAAAGATTAAATCTAAATTAATTTATAAATTTATTTTGGTTCCACTACGATTGGTTTGGCACTTTTGTGAACCTGTTTTATTCTGTTCTTTATTTCTGCTCATTGAGATCCTGTAATAGCTTGAATCTTACGTGCGCCTGATAAGATAAGCTTGCGTGTGATTTCTTCATCTGTCTACAGGCCTCTGTAAACAAAACACGACTTAAACGCTACTTTAATCAGACCAATAACTCATTCCTTACATTTGTTCAGAGATTTGGTTACAAGTTCAGGACTTAATGATACAAATTAAATTGTTACGGATACATAAATTATGAATTATTATTACACGTTTCGGTAGCCGCATGGTCTAACGCACTATTCTCGTGTTGGACTAGACTGCCAAAGACGAGTAGATCGGGGTTCGATGCCAGTCGGGTGCACCGAGGGTGGTTTTCCCTAAATAGTTTTTCACTCTCCTTCCACGCGAATTCGGGCGCACTTACTCTCAATTAAACCTTAATAATCCCTAAAGTTTTAGTGTAATTAATGCATACCCGAACGGGTAGTAAGACGCGGTGATAAATATATATGAATTATTATCTTGTTAGGCTCTGCCATACTTGAGTGTGTTAAGTGTTATTACCAGAGCCTGGATTATTATTACCTAAATATCAACAAAAGGTGACCTATAAAATTATTTAAAATGCTAAAAAATTGACTTCAAAGTTTAAAAAAATACTTATAAATATAAACAAAAAGTCGTAATAAATGCACATCACTAAGCCAAACACGTGCTTTACAAATGTAAAAAAAAAAATTATCCATGCAATGAATTCTTTAACAACTAAACTCTGCTAAATGTAATATTTACAAATATCTGCTTTAAGAAGCAATAGCTACCCCTCCCAACGCAACCCTTTCAAACATACATTATCTTCTCATTCCGACCACGTGTTGGAAAAATGTATGGATTTATAAAATATCGATAATATTAAGAAATATATTTAATCGACCCATGACTGCCTTAAAATGACTCATTTTTTTTATTAATGCCTAAAAATAACTTTAAAAGGGTGAAACCAAGAAAATATGACATAGAATTCAAAAATTAGGAAAAGTTACATAAAATGACCTATAAAATACACATTTTCCCAACCAGAGGATCATGAACTGAGTTTATTTACTTACGAGCATTGTATGTAATGTACCAATAAAAAGATGACATGTCATTAAAATCCTAGCCCTGGTTATTACACTATCTGTTGTGCACCGAATCATATCTGAGCTATACCCATATTTACACTAATTTAGTAGAGATAGGGAGGTTAGGATTTTTACTATATAAAATATTATATGCGTAGAAGAGGGGGAAATCCTTTAGAAAATACCACCTTCATTCATTACACCTGGTCGGAATTCAAACCCCAATCTCCACGTGGCAAGTAAACCTTATTAGACGAGGTTGACGCCCTAGCCCACGTATCCACCAATGCGAAGTTCTTCAAGTCCCTTGAGACTTTATTTATATTTAGATGTTTAAATATGATTGTTTGAATATACACTCAGATAACCCTGAAAGATGGTAGAGATACCTTACCTGATGACTCTATGGCCCTATCTTAAGAGTTGCGCCATAGTGGAACAAAGCAAGGCAAGATACCTTTTACACATTAAAAGATATAACATGTCAGAAGATTTATTTATTTAGATCCACCGGGGTTTCTTATGTTACTTTTCATCATCGTAAACGTGTTAAAAAGTATCATGCAACACGACACATTTTTATTACTCATTTTACATAAATAGAAAAACTTGAAATTAACCTTAAATTTTACGTTTTTATGGAGGATTTTGTGTATTTCAAGAGTCCATCTCACGAGCTAATTAATCGGGAAATTAGATAACAATATCACCCACTTTGGTGACCGCATTGTCTAAGGCGCCACTCTAGCAACAGAGTGGACTGCCGATGAGGGGGAGATCGAAGTTCGAACCTTGGTTGAGTGTACTGAGAGTGATTTTTCATAAACGGCTTTTCACTCTTCCTCCACTAAAACGTGGGTGCATTTCCTCCACACATTAGAGTAGTACCTAGGCGTATAGCCCAAACGGGTAGTAAAACGCGGTGCCAAGAAAAAAAAGCTATATTTTCACGCTCGAACCAGAAAACTTATTGTAATTGTAATGTTCTGCATTCTTCGCTTGACAACAACGAAATTAGGATCAATGTAATAGTTTTTTCTTTATGTTTTTTAATTTTCAATCTGTTTTTTAAATACCGGTATGTAAAACGATTTCACTGCTCTCAATTTTGGTGTTTTTTTTTAAAGTTAAAATAGAGAAAACCGCATAACGGTACGACAGCTACTTTTATCTGTATTACCTAATTAAGTTAGGGGTTAACCATGGGCCTTTAAAGTGAGATGGAAAATAACATGGGCCGTTTTTTAACTAAAATAAGTAAAATGTTACTTCAGGAATCTCAATAATTCTTAGATTTTAGTCATGAGTATAATGATATTTTTTTTAAATCTTTTAAATTAAAGAAAAAGACTCTTGTCCAAACGCTGCTATGCTCTTGACAAATATTCAAGTACTAACGAGACTACTATGTGTATATAATTAAACTAGAAATATACTCAGAAGAAATCTTTTATGTATTTTGCTAACATATTTTTACTTCCTCGCACCCCTCGGCTAGAGAAGGTAATGTGATCGTTAAAAAAATTGAATTCAAGATTTTAATGAATGTCGACGTTTCATGAACCGCATCTTGTTAAAACTCCATATGTCTGTCACTGATCATAAGATTCCTCAGAAAAATTCATGGAACTATCGTTCTAACTTTAAAGCTAAGGATAATTTACTTAAAGGGAAAATTAAAAAAAAAGGATTATCTCAAAATATGCTCAAAATATATTTCTTATCTACGCATTGTTTAACATTACAAACAAATTAGAAATTCTGATTTTCCCATGAAAATTACTTTGAGGTTAACCTTATATAAACGTAGATTTCTAATTTTGATATCTCCACAAATATTTGCTATGCTAAATAACTTATTTTTGTAAAGTTGTAGAACGATTAGTTTTAAAAAACTTTTATTTGAAATATATTTTTATAAAACTAATATTTTCTGAGATATAAGTAAAAATGTAGACTATTTTTTTTAAATTGAGATTTGGAAAAATTGATTGTTTATACTCTTTGGTGAACAGAGATTTTACTTTTTTCTCAATAGGTCTCTGTAACAGTGTATATCACTCGTATTTAATTTATGTTCTTTGGTTGAGTATTTAGGTAACAATTTAATTATTTTATTTAACATATTTTACGGATTTTGATTAAATATCTCCCATTTTAGGCAAAGCAGTGAGAAAGTTTGTACGGTGCACCGTACCATTTAATTGTGATAAGAAACTGTAAAAACACCGACCTTAACTCACCATACTTTCACTCCCACCTTAACTGTCTATTTATTTTACCTTTGCCCGTACCGTGTTAAGGGGGCATATGGTATGTGTTAATGGACGTAGAGGAGAGATGGGTGTGACGTCCAGAAATTAGGAGGACAAAAAAAGGAACAAGAAAAAAAGGGGGCCATCAAATAAGACAAATCGAGTGGCCAAATCTGAAATAAGATTTCAGGTCACGATACCATCAAGTGTCCAATAGCTAGACGGTCTCCATGGTCGACTCAAGACTGCAGATGTGCTTGGGATGTAAATTGCTGCTCAACTTGAAAGGTGATAGGTGAGTCATTGGCAGGAATTAACACGACCGGACTAGAAGAGGAACATATCCACCAATCGCGTTGTAGATATTCTGTTCTTTTTTTTTCTATAGGTTATGTTTGAGGGGG
>CABFWO010000215.1:0-32331 GCA_902155825.1 Timema genevievae | reverse complement strand
GGGGGGGGGGGGGAGTGTCACGTATTGCTTTGTTTTAAGGTGAGATGGAAGGGGACGCGAGAAAAGTTAAGTGTTTTTTTGCAGTTTTTATAGCAACACATTTTTTGGCCCAAAATAAATAAAATATTGCTCCAGTTCAAAAAATAGAGTTTAATTTTCTTCAAATGATAATATCAACAGTGCCTGAATATCTGTCATAAGCATAGTGGCATTGAACGAGAAACTTTTTAAATTGAGAAAAAGTTGTCATTAAATTCCATGACACCCTTGACAGATGTTCAACAAATGTTGACATCACCACTTGAAGAAAATTAAACTCTTTGTTTCTACTGAAACAATCTTATTTATTTTGACCAAAGAATTTTTTGCCATAAAAACTGCACATTCTCACATTCTCTTACATCTCACCTTAATCCACCCATGCTTTTCTACCTATCTTCTCAATTGGAAGTCCTCTAGAAATGAAACTGATAAATAATGTGGTGGTAGACCCAAAAGTTCTTATGTAACAACATATTTGAAAAAAAGAAACGTTGTTAGATCTACTTTCACGTATTCATACGTCAAGACAGATGATCTGCAGCTGTCGCTTTCAATATTCATATCAATACTAAAT
Source organism: Timema genevievae (assembly GCA_902155825.1). Classification (NCBI taxonomy): domain Eukaryota; kingdom Metazoa; phylum Arthropoda; class Insecta; order Phasmatodea; family Timematidae; genus Timema; species Timema genevievae. The sequence goes on along the minus strand of CABFWO010000215.1, from coordinate 31,715 downwards.
AGACCGGGATTTCCGGTGACGAAGATGCTGAGTTCCGAAGTTTTAAGTGAATGGCTAAAAAGGAAAGGGTGGCGATGATTTAATAAACTGTGATTTTATCATCTCTCTCTCAAAACTAGTGTGAATGCACTTGCTCTAACCTACCTTCCTCATACTCAACCATAAACTAAATTAATCCGCTAATAGCCTTGGTGCTTAACTCAATAGTGAGAAAAAAATACTAATAATAATTGTAGGTACTTAACGTAAACTTTCTGAACTGATGTATTTGTACTTCTATAATGGTAATTTAAGGTATGAAAATAATAATGTCAATAATTTTACAAACCAAATTTAATGTCACATTTAATAACAATTAATTGAATATGTCCTTCTTATACCACACTCATAAAACAATATTTACCATCGCGTTTTATGGTTGAGCAATTGCCCGGTTTTAATCTATTCTTGCAATGATTTGACAAAGTGAAGGAAGCTGGTATACGTTAACACATTTAAAAAACATATTAAATTATTTATAAAACATAGCTACTTCTGTCAACCAAGCAGATAAAATGAAGTGTATGAGGTGTAGATAAAAGTAGTTCATATCTGAAAAAGTCAAGGAGGGACATCCTGAGTGGACAGATTAAAACACACGTGTCTAGTGCATATGTTACACCCCATTAGTGAAACTGACCATTTCACTAACTGGGCAAAGAACAGTACAGTTCATTAACTGTGCAACGCTTGTGCTGACCAGTTCATGAACTTGGTAGCTTCAATCGTCACCCAATTCATGAGCTGGACGAGTTTTTGTCCGGTCTGTGAAATTGAAAGGTGAAGAACAGGTTTGATATTTAAGTTTATTTAACTTTTTTTTTTAGAATGGAAGGTTAGGTTAAATTATGTTGGGTTAGCTTAATATAATCTCTTAAAACTAATTTCAGTTAAGCTTTTATTAGATTGTTTAAAACATTTCCATTCATGAAATGGGTAATTTCACTATTGGGACGTAACATAATTATTCAGAGTATGCTTTTGTTAGAAATAACTCTTCTATTTTTCATCTATACGTCAATTCTAGAAATGTAAAACTCGGAATATACATAAAACCGGTTACCGATTGTTCTTTATGGGTGTTAAACGTGGTCTCTTATCTTACATGACGAAAATACATTTAGATTGATAGAAAAGAAGGTGCTTGGAAAGATATTTGGTCCAAAGAGGGATGAGACTATTTGATAGTGTAGGAGGTTACATAATAATGAGTTATATAAGTTTTACTCATCACAAGGCTCATAGAATAATCAAGTCTCATAGATTACGGTGGGGAAAACATGCAGCGGGAATGGGAGATTCTAGAACCGTGTTCAAGGTATTGACTGTCAAACCCAATGGGAAGAGACCATTGGGAAGACCTAAACGCAGATGGGAGGATAGTATTAGAATGGACCTGAAAGGTGTATTGAGGTGAACTGGATAGGACTAGACCAAGATAGGGATAGGGTGTAGTAATGAGGTGGTCTGGATAGAAGTAGCTCAAGATAGGGATAGGGTGTAATGAGTTGGACTGAATAAAATTTGCTCAAGATAGGGATAGGATGTAATGAGGTGGACTGGATAGTATTAGCTCAAGAGAGAGATAGGTGACGTTCTTTTTTAAGTGTGGCAAAGAGCTTTCAAGTGCTTGATGCCAGAGAATAAATTTTAGAGAATATTTTTGCATCCTTTTTGGTTATGAGTTTCTGCCTTAATAATTTCAGCCTCCCACGTTTAGGGGCCTACATGAGAATTTTTGATTACCACATATTCCTGCACTCTTTCGAGTTTGGGTGTACCTGCCTGGAAAATTTCAGCTTCCTAGGTCTTCTGGGTTTTGAGATATTTTTTTTGGCTGGCAGAAGAACTGGTAATTATTATAGTGGAGATAATTAATTCATAGAATTTTAGAATTTCATTTATATTATATGGCCTTATGATATCAAAATAGCTGCCACTTCAAACAAAGTAATAAGTACACACAAAAAATCCATACTATACATGTTATAATTATTATAAAATAAAACCTATAGAGGTGGATTGAAACTTCAAAATATTACTTAAGTTTTAAATTAGCATTTACTTTCAGTTTTTTCACACTTATTTTATATTAATTATTTGAAAACTATAATTGGTTAGGGCTGTGTGTGTATCCACTTCATTACAAACTTAGATTAGTTTAATGTTACTTTGGCCCTCAAGGTAGTAAAAAAAAAACACGGTTTATATAACTTTTGTTTACTGTGGCTTCCTTATTTTGTCTTCCTATTAAATTCATGTCAATGATATCCATATGATCTACAGATTTACTCTGACCCGGTAGACCGTGGTTCCATCCATATTATCCGTCATATTAATACCATTTTTTAATTTTTTTAAAATTCATTCACAGATTTAAATGGATTAATTTGTGTAAAACTACGACTAAAGCCAACTTATAGGCCTTTAAAGTTGGATACATCCCGAAATCAAACCATTATCAGTATTGACAGACTGAAGGTGTGTGATCTATTAATTCAACTCAACTTCCTCTTTTGTTGAAAGGATTGTAGATAAGGTTGAGCTCCTGAAGATGATTGCACTGTTCAACATTCTTGTAGTTTATTCACCTCGTTTGTTTACTAATTAATTTAGGTCAATGTTATCGTAACCCTAAACACACGCACCAGGCTGTGGTTGTTTGGATGTTGGACCCGGTCATCTTCCCATTGTTTGTGTTTACCGAGAGGGTGGTAACATCATCGGAACGATAAACTCTTTCAACAGTTCACACGTTGTAATAATGGCTGGTGTTATCTTCTCTCACATTGACCTCATGGTGTGTCAATATTGGATCAATCTTTTGTTTGCAGATCAAAGAGTTTATTCTTTTTATTTTTGTGGTTGCCTGTATTAATGAATTGATAAATTAAAGAGATGTTGATAAAATTACAAAAGTGTATAACTTAATAATAGGGAAGGGGGTTTATAATTAATTTTACTAAATATATAAACATGTTAGAAAACAAAATTTTCTTTAATGGGCATTATAAATTTATTTTGGATACGTCATGTTAAGGAAACTTTTGTCCCAGGTGAATGCCGCTAGTAATTTTCGACGTCATTTCTTATAATATGTAAATATCACAATAGATTTTATGATACTTGTATTTTAGATCTTGCAATAGCATTTATTTATTTACAGACCCCAAATCAATTCGTTCTTCCCCATTTCTCAGTTATCGCGTTGTTCATTAAGCTACACTGTGCATATGCTTTGCACACTATCACAGCACCGCAACGCGTCACATAACCTCAAAAGTTATTTCTTCATCCATCGACGGCCATACTAACTAAGTTATAGACACACACCAACACAAAACACCCCCAACCACACAAAAGAAAGTAATCAGTAATTACCCATTCTCGTCACACGGATATTTTAACTTCCCCTTCGTTACATACACGGTTTTATATTCGGCTGTCTCAGTCTAACAGCGCAGCTTTTTTTTTTTCTTTAAACCATCCATCCATATTCACGTCTCGTCGCCATTGCCTCCATCTCAACAGGCCCCGCTTCCGTTGGTGTGCGTGCGCGCGCATCCCGCCGTCTTATCCCGGCATGCAACGCGCGCGAGCGCCTGACAACTTCCAAAACCGTTACAAGCTTCCTTAGACAATGGTCTACAGGTTTTTTTTTTAAGTTTATAAGCTATGTACAAAACATTATATTAATATCCACATTGAATTATATACACCTTGATGTTGAGTGTATTGTTTTATTTTCTATTTGTTTTTTCTTCTTTTATTCCTTTTATAAAGAGAAAGAGAGAGACGGGCGGTTTTATTAATAAAGAGGCAGGCGTAGTAGGTAAGTGGCGGACGACTGAATGGCGTTAACAATGGGATGAATGCGGTTATAACATATAGACATACATCCTATTCATTCACAAGGCGACACGTAATGTAGGAAAGAATACAATGGCTCACTGAACAGTACTTTTCTTTTGTTTTAAGCTTGGAGCCCACAGAGATTTTTTTTTCCAAACAGCTGATCTCTGATGATTTAATACGGTACCGAGGTTTATTTTGTTCGGATTAGATCCTTGCAATTTCTTAGTCCAAATTTATAGACTCTTTTTAAGTATTTATGTTACGTTTATGTTTTATTTATTCATGACAATTAAGAAACTCGTCTTGTTTTTAAACTGTAGGTGAATAAAACATTGCAATTTTTTTCCCCACAGATAAATAGAAGGGTTACAATTTAACATTTAAAAAAATCTTTCTTTAAATCTCATTAAGAATCTTGAAGCAAGATATTACCATGATTTTATGTATCTACAGAATGCTTCCTGGTTCTACGTGTTAATGTTTACATTTTCGGAATATTCTTATAAAAATATCAACAAATATAAATAAACTAATTTGATTCATCACAACTACATCCAATGATAAACTCTTGGGACCAAATCGTTCCACATTCTTCTATTAATTTTGAAATATATTAACACATTTTAACATTTAAAAACTCTAAGGACATGTTATTTATGAGAATAATTTATTTATTTTAGTTGTAGGTTATATATTATATTATATAGCTTGAATTATGCACCAACACTTTTGGGAGTACAAAGTCGAAGCTAAAATATAGCTGGGGGAAGGCAAACAAAAAAGTTTGAATACCACTCGTTTAGAGGCTTACTGTACAAAGTATATTAGATCGCGAAGGGGACCTCCCGTGACCAAGGCTGCTGATCTCAGACCTCTGATTGTTTGATTTACAAATCTCAACTCAAAATCTGAGGACCAAGGTAACTGAGGTTCAGTATCCACTATAAACCGAAAACTACCGTCACTTGCTGTCACTCAGATCAAGGCATTAGTCTCGCCTTGTCTCCCACGGGATGACTGGCTGTAAAGAGGTGGTTTTTCATTGATGGTTTTCCACTCTTTATCCACACAAATACCTTTAACTTCTCCTTTCCTCATCCTTTAACATATTAATGTTAATTTACGAACGGGCCGGATAGGTAGTAAGATCCGGATCATGTAAAAAAATCGAATAGAAGCTTTGACACAAAAATATGTGGGAAAGCGGGGTGGGGTGATTTTAATGCACGTGTATATTCGAAGTAGAAGGCCGCCTATTATTATTATTATTATTATTATTATTATTATTATTATTATTATTATCATCATCATTAGCACCGCGTCTTACTACCCGTTCGGGTTGTACGCACTTACGCTAATGTGTAATGGTAGGGTGATTGTGAGATGAAATGGAGGACCTACAGTTTAACGTGGGATCCGAACCATGGTGGAGGCCTGGCATTCCACACATTCACAAGTTGTGATTAATACACGTCTTGTCAGAGGTGAAGGAAGGGTTTGGCAATCAGATAAATCTGTGCCGGGACCAAGGATTGAACCCCGAACCTCCTGCACAGAAGCCTATTGTAATGAATAGGTGTATTTTCTTTTTGTGTACACCACGTCTTACTACACGTTAGGGCTGTACATATATTAGCACTAATGGGTTAGGAATGATGGAAGTAGAATTTAAAGAAAATATACCCATATTTGCGTGAAGGTAGAGTGAGAAATCACTTGAGAAAAAAAACACCCTCAATATATACGACCAAGATTCAAACCCTAATATCCCCTCATCTAATCTGTGGCGAGAGTGAAACCTTAGACCTTACGACTATCGAAGTGAGTCTATCTTAATATTACTTAAGGTGTCCGCCTCGATCAGAGAGAAAGTATCGATCGCCGTCAAACCACACACGGCTTAAAATACAATGGTCCGTGTCGTATTCTGGAAATATTTCTCTATTCTGTCTGATCTTATGCTCACTTTGTCGCTTCCCCTGCAACCACTTTGTCATGTCAATGTCGCAAGGTAAATAGGAAAACATGCTACTAGTTCTCAAATATCTTAAAAATGTTCTTTTTTTTAGCCTATCAAAATGTTACTGTGTTTGTTACAGGAATGCTAAGATCTAGAGACTTTTTTCATCAAGCTCCGCAAATATGCTTAAAAAAATAGTTGAAAATTTAAAGTCACATGTTCACACATTTTGTTTCTATTAATAAAACTCGAACAATGGGGTTGTTAAGGAAAAAGATCTCTCTTGGAATATTTCGACTTTATTTTAGAGTGAACCATATTTTGAAATAAAGCATCGTAGAATTAAATATTGCGTTAGAGCTGAAAGTTTGTGCGGCAATTTCTCGCTCACTGAGGTGGCCCCCTTAAGTTTGACACTGGAACAGATATTAGACAGATATAATTTTTGTCTACATTCTAAATAGTACTCTTATCACTGTCTGGCAACTTCTTAATGTCACTTAAACACGACACTGGAGCAGATATCAGGACAAGTTCTGCTGATAATATGCATATACATATTTAACCAAGGTTAACATGGAGTCAATTCATACCAAAATGAAAAAAAAGCCTTAATTTGTAAAGTTAAGTAATCTACAACTTACTTGACTTTGATCTGAGCGACTATATTCGATTCCTCGACGGCATGCGTTGGGAAAGGGTGAGGGGGGTTAGGATTGGTGGTTTACAGAGTTTTGGTCCACAACCTCTTCCTGTATATATATATATTAAATCAAAATTTTAATTCAAGAAATTGTGACACTGTATTTGGCTTCCATTTGGTATTTAACGGTTAGCCTTGATTTTGAGTTTTGTGTTGTCTTCCGTTACCGCTTGGAGGAGTGGTTTGTTGCGAGGCTGTTTTTCACTTTGATTGTATGTGCAAAAATTTTTTTTTCTTCTTGGGGATGATTGTCTAAGAGTTTGGATGGGTAGTATGGCGGATAGAACCACAGACCATTAACGTATAAATAAGACGATATACAAGGAGTTATGATCTGCAACTGGTAAGTTATTAAAGTTCTATGTATCAACTAAACTGTGGAAATGGAATCTTCGCGTGAAACTGTGTAAAACTATTCACTAGGGAAGTATTATATTTAGCAGGGGAATCGAGCATGATACTTGTCTTGTAAATGAGATGGGAGTTTTTTTTTTCAGACAGTCAAGAATACATTGTATATGTTTCCATGATCATAAATAATATATTTCGGAGAACTGGTTAGCTGAGAAGAGGAAATTATTTGGTGATACCAGCAAATACATAATCCGTCCTACCTCGACAATTAAATCCTCGTACGGCTGCCCAGAAGTCTGGGGAAGGTGCCTGATCCTATCTGAGAATAGAATTTAGGTGACCTATTACTTCAGTTTACCAAGTTTATAGTTTTGTCCTTCCTGTTGGTGCGACTCAGTAAAGTAACATTGTTTTTTTGTTATAATATTGTGTGTGATATGTTATAAAAACAGGTCCTATAATTTGAGGACGATCACATTTTAACTCATGGTTGTGTGTTTCGGTAGACGTATACTTGGTTCTTCATATCGGGTAAGCCATTACATTGAATAACTTTTTTTCATTGTATTATAAAAGGGTTATAACAAATTGATTGTATTGTTGAGGTATGCATGGGGACATTTAACCCATGTTCATTGTTGTATGTCTTGGGGCAATTAGGCTTGGACTTTCAGATCGGTTAAAGCCATTTGAATAACCTTTCTTTGTATTATAAAAGGGTTGTAACCATTGGATTTCATTGTTGATGTTGTGTGCACGGGGCAGATATAGCCCATGTCCATCCATGGTTGTGTGTTTTGGTGCAATTATACTCGGTCTTTCAGATCGTTAACGGTATTTAAACGACTAATATTTTTCTTTGTATAATAAAAGGGTTATAACAATTGGATTATATAGTTGATGTTGGGTGCATGGGGGAATATTGATAACACAATATGTTCATTGTTGTGTGTTTTTGGTATATTTGACTCGGTCTCTCAGACAATTTTTTGAAGCCATTTTGATTGTTATTTCTTTTGTTATACGAATGTGTGTGATATTATGTTTCTAATCTCAAGGCATAAGTACTTGTTGCATGTGAGCATTTATAAATGATATGGTTGTGTGGTGCATTACACCTAAATTTGGTCTTTCAGAGAGGGTACTGCAATTCCCAAAATTATATTTATTTTTAATATAAAAGGTTATGTTTTTTTATTCGTAACAATTTAAATATTTAGTCTGTTTGACCTTTTCCCTCCTTTCTTTAAACAGACGAGGCATCTGCTTCGACAGAGAGAACCAACCAGGGCTCATGAGATGGGAAAACTACTCCCGAAAAATCTATTAAATGTTTGCCGGAATTTGAGCTACTCGATCAAATATTTTTATTTAAATTATTATTTTGTCATATTTTCATTATGAGGAGTATGTGGCTCCGCAAATATGCTTAAAAAGTAGTAGAAACTTAGCTAACGTCACATGTTCACACATTTTTTTTTCTATTAATCAAACTCGAACAATGGGGTTGTTAAGGAAAAAGAGCTCTGTTGGAATCTTGTCGACTTTATTTTAGAGTGAACCATATTTTGAAATAAAGCATCGTAGAATTAAATATTGCGTTAGAGCTGAAAGTTTGCGCGGCAATTTCTCACCCACTGAGGTGGCCCCCTTAAGTTTCACACTGGAACAGATATTTTTGTCTACATTCGAAATAGTACTCTTATCACTGTCTGGCAACTTCTTAATGTCACTTAAACACGACACTGGAGCAGATATCAGGACAGGTTCTGGTGATAATATGTATATACATATTTAACCAAGGTTAACATGGAGTCAATTCATACCAAAATGAAAAAAAAAATGCCTTAATTTGTAAAGTTAAGTAATCTACAGCTTACTTGACATTGATCTGAGCGACTATATTCGATTCCTCGATGGCATGCGTTGGGAAAGGGTGAGGGGGGTAGGATTGGTGATTTACAGAGTTTTGGTCCACAACCTCTTCCTGTACATATATATTAAATCAAATTTTTAATTCAAGACCTTCTTTTCTTAGAGTATATGTTACGATTTTTATAAGACGGGCCTTTTAGGAAAAAAAAAATGTATTTTTTTGCGGCCAGAATTGATAATATTTTACTAAATTAGTATTTGTGCTATTTTGTTGTTATTGATAACATATATCAAAATTTACGTGTGCAGATGATATGATTTGACGTATGAATACATGAAATTAGATTTACTAACTTTTATAGCTGTTAAATAGGGGCCTTCCTTTTAAAATTGGACTATAGCTTACATCATCAATAGCCAGAACCATTTGAATATAATCTTACTGCTAGATTTTTTTTTTTTTTCGTTTCACGTCTTACTACCAGTTAGGGCTACCCGCATATTTGTACTAATGGGTTAAGGATGAGTAAGGTAGAATTTAGAGGAACAGCTCCAGCATTTGCGAGGCGGGGGAGTGAAAAGGAAAACACACGCTAATTACACCAGACTGAGGTTCGAACTCCGATCTTCCCGTCACCGGGAATTCCGTCTAATGCGAGTGTGACCGTGTGACTACGGACGCGGTTGGCTTGAATTTATATTGTTGAAACCGTAAACAATTGACTAAGGGTTAAAAGTGTTAAAATATCCAGTAAAGAGGAGCTCTTTGTTTCCTTAATAGCCTAATATAAATAACTGAGTCCCTGGATAGTTTTTTATAGCACCACGCCTTACTACCCATTCGTTTTATACACTTAAGTACTAATTACACTAATAGATTAGGGATTGGGAAGGTTGAATATAGAGGAAGTGAATCCTCATTTGTGTGGAAGGAGAGTAGAAAATTATTTAAGAAAAACCACCCCCAGTTCACCCGAGCGAGATTAAAACCTTGATCTCCCCGTCCTCGGTAGTCTAGCTCAACACGAATCTAGCGCGTTAGCTAACTACGCCACTGAGGTGGGTCTGGATGAGTCACAGGTACATTTTAAAATAAGGCTCGAATACCACAACGGCTTATTTTAAGAATTGAGACGAATAAAAAAGACAGTTTAAATAAACTCACCCGGACTTGGAACTTTCAAATTGATTCAAAATATCCTATGAACTGCATCGGAAGGCACACTAGGGTGTCAGTCTCGTGTTCTCTGGCTTACCGGCGATTTCATTCTGATATAAATTCCAACCCAACGTAGCTGATAGCCACCGTGGTAGTCGCGTGGCTTACGGCGTTAACGCGAAGGTTGACGTTCGAATCTTGGTCGGGTGCACTGGAGAGTATGTGATTTATCTCTTTGTGAACTATGATTTCGCCAAATTTTATATCCACGCTAATATGGATTCACTTCCTCTAAGAAAAACATTCCTTAATTTTTTTTTAGCCCCAAAGCTTAATCCATTAACAACCAATGTGTTGAACGTAATAATTAAATAAAAAAAAAACTCAAGTGGTAAAATTTAGGCGTGCTAACCACTCTCTCGGTTTTACTAGTCTGTGTCCTAGTTGACATGACGAGTGACGTGTCGGAGGTAAGAACACAATTACTTGCAGATTCTGACTCTAAGGAGTGACGCAGGCAGGTGGTAATATGTTTGGTGACCCCATCAGGCCCGTCTGTCTGTCTGTCTGTCTGTCTGTCGCAGTAATTGAGGGTCGGAAGTTCAAGGGCGAGGTATACGCTTCCTCCAAAAAGTTTGGATGTTGAAAAATTAACTCGTTCCTTTAACAGTTTAATACTGACACGGGTTAATATCGCCCTTGAGAGATAACTTCATTATGTAGGTGGATTTTGACACCAAATGAACTAATCCAGACACTGTAGAAGAAATAATTATTTTCTAAACCATTGTTTCCTAAACTGTGGTTCACATAACCACAAAGGTACGTGACGTATCCCTGATCAAATACATTAATTTGCTAATACTAAGTCTTTTACCTTACATGACGTGAATTAACCGGTTGTTATAAAATGTATTTAGGTAACTATTTGACCCAAAAAGAGATGGAGGGTGGAGGAGGTTGCATAATTATGTGTTAAATACTACTAATCACCATACATTGTTAGGGTATCCATCTGCGTCCAAGTCTTCCCAATAGTCTCTTCCCATAGGGTTTACCAGTCAGTACCCTGTACAAGGTTCTAGAATATCCCACTAGCGCTGCATGTCCTGCCCACCGTCATCTACAAGACTTGATTATCCTAGCAATATCTTCTGATGAATACAGGGTATGTGAATCATAATTATGTAACATCATCCACTTCCCAGTTTTTGGACCCGATACTTTCCTAAGCACCTTGTTATCGAACACTCTTAATGCAGGTGCATGGGTCTGTTTAACCACTGGTAGCAAACTATAACAGATTATTTTGCTAACCAAATCATAACGTGTACTTTTCCTTATATTGGTAATGTTGGAATAAATTATAAGGACAATGAAGGGGAGGAAATATTTGCAAGGGGTGTGGTTTTGCGTGAACTTTCTTCCACGTCTCACCCTTCCTCTGATTGGTTGGAGAATAAATAACGTGATTGAGATATCAGGAATCGATCCTAGAGCTTTGACGAGACATTAGAAAGAACATGGATCTCAAAATGGAATAATATGCTTGTTGAGCAAGGTACCCATAACGTTACTAAAAACAAATGAATTATATTCAAACATCAAGTCATGCTAGATAGATATTATTAACATCTATAATATAGCACAAATAAAATAGATAAATGTGATCAATATTGACCGCAAAGAAATAATGTTTGAATTTTCTAAACTATTCTTCCAAACAGAATCAGAGTAGAGCTAAGGACACTCCTGAGATCATAACGAATCATTTGATGACACACGTCCATCAAAATCATTTGCGTAGTTTAGACAAAAAGTGGTAACAAACAACCCAACCACACTACCCTCTTCGTTACGTAGTCGGGTAAAAATAGAGTCGCCAACAATTACGTGTCCTTGAATATCTGTCGAAGGAATGTCGTTAGTAGTATCTAAGTTTTTAATAATGTTTATATTTGATTTTGTAAGGAGTATTAAATTACAAAATTATATCTTCTTTATTTTTATTCCCTTCTCCTTATTAGATAGTAGCTTTGTCTTCTAATGACGACATGTTTCGGTTATATAATTGATGCTACACTATCTTCAGGTCTTATTTATGATAAATATGGTATTCTGTTGAGTATATATGATCCATATAAGGCCCCGAAATGTTCACAAATTTTCTTACAACATGTAATCTTTGGGCCAGTTTCATAGTCAGATTTAGTACGCCTAAAGTGCGAGTCGATACTAAATACAGAACGACACCTACTTAGAACAAAATGGAATGGGGCAGTTTCGCATATGAAACTGGCCCATTCGATTCAATTTCAGGTAGGTTACGTCTTGTATTTAGGGCCAGTTTCATAGTCAGATTTAGTACGCCTCAAGTGCGGCGCTATACTAAATACAAGACGTCACCTACCTGAAAGTGAATGGAATGGGCCAGTTTCATATATGAAACTGGCCCATTCCATTTTGGTCTAGGTAGGTGTCGTCTTGTATTTAGTATCGACTCGCACTTTAGGCGTACTAAATCTGACTATGAAACTGGCCCATAGTATCGACTCGCACTTTAGGCTTACTAAATTTGACTATGAAACTGGCCCTTTGTCATGAATAAGACCTACAGAAGCTAGTGTAGCATAAATAACACCGAAACATTTCACCATTGAAGACAAAGCTACCATCAAATAAGGAGAAGGGAATAAAAATAAAGAAGAGATAATTTAGTATCTTAGTTTTTTAAAAACTAAATAGTCCCTTACGTATTTCAAACATGTCCTTTGGACGAATACGTTTTTACTCGTTGTATTAGATGGATTATCAAAAATAAGCTACAAGGATTGAAGCATTTTATCAAACCATGTCATCCGAAATATATTGTACATCCAAATTTTGATTTGCCTTTGTCTAAAGATTGCCTCTGTTAATAGTTTTAGCTGCTCGACAGTAAAACATATAAACTCGTTTATTTATTATTAGTATTACTTTTGTTATTTCCTTTTTCCTGCGAGGAGTGACGAGGTGGTGACCCCTTTACTGCGGTGGGGGCCTTGTGCTCGCGCATGCGCATAGCAAGCATTGAGTGGGGGGAGGGAGGGAGGAAGAATTAATTATTACAGTGCGTTCCTAACACTCTGCTGCAATCACTACTACACGTCGCTTAACACCACAACACAGAACAAAATAAACTATTTGAACGTTTGAGCAACCCGGGGTCTAAGGTGTCGCTCTTGCAATAGACTAGACTGCCGAGGACGGACGTATCAGGGTTCAAATCCTGGTCAGGTGTACTGAGGGCAGGTTTTCCTAAATTGCTATCCAATATTTCTCCACGAAGGTACGGGTACACTTACTCTAAATTCAACCTTCTTCATCCATGAAGCATTAGCATAATTAGTACATATACGTATAATCCAAACAGGTAGTAAGACTCGGTGCTAAAAATAAATTAAAAAACAAACAACAACTAGAAATAGGATAAAAGCACTTTGAAATGGTGTATTATAGTTCCTTCAATCCTCAAGAAGCCGTGTTTACTGTGTTCAACACCTAAACACCACACGTAGCACTCACCGAATTAGGTTCAGCCAATATGTCATTCTAATTCCTATTGACTTATCGCTCTCGGTTACAGCAGCCTCCGAAGATCTTCTCATCGTGAGCTTATACCCGCACCAGTGACCACACGATCTAAGTCGCCAAGTCCGCAATATACCAATTCACTGATCACGGGGAGGTAGAGGTTCGAATATCAGCAGAGTAAGCTGGGAGTGGTTTTCCATACTCATTCCCACCTCCACATGGTAATGACCTCACAAAATTTAATGGGCCTACCCATTATAACTCATACAAACACGTGATGTTTTTGTGTTTAATTCGGTAGAAAAACTGACTTTCAAGTAATGATAGCAATTATCACGAAATAAGCAGCAAAGTGCACTCACACATCAATGAGTTCATCCTTGTTTTGAGCAAAGTTAAGTTTACCAACAAAAATATAAGTGTTTTAAGAACATTATCTGTGTATGTGTACATTAAAAGCTAAAGTTATAGTTTGAAACAAACTGGTACATTTTGAAACCAAATATATACAGACCTATGTGAAATATATGTGATTAAAACAATTTTCATCAAACAAAGGGCAAACCATATACATTTTGTTTTGCTCTATTCGATTTTCTAATGAACGACAACTTGCATATCTTCTGCGCATGCGTTTGTAACTAAACACTGAAACTAAAACTGAAAACCTGGACCTGCGCAAGAAGCAAACTACGCACAAGTTTTTTTTATTTATGCCTATATCACTGCGTTTTACTGCCTGATCAGGTTATAAGTATATATGATAATTACTTTAATGGAATAGGGATAAGCAAGGAAACGTTTTAGAGGTAGTCTCACCACATTTGCATGAAAGAAGAGTGGAAAACAATTTCAGAAAAAAAAAGTACCCTCAGTACACCCAACCGGGATTCTAACCCCTATCTTCATGTCACCAGAAGTCTACTCTCAGACGAGAATGGCACCTTAGACCATGCGTTCACCGAAGCAGGATAAGCATGCCTTCATGAATGTTGGTCGTTCACATGGTAATAAAATGCTTGTACTAAATTCAGTATTAAATTATGCTTGAAAACATCGCCCATGTATACGGGTCGTTAGTGTGTCTCGTTAAAAGCCTTTTCTGTTGATCGTGCTAAAATAAATAAAATTTCCGACTCGTTCCGATGACGGCGAATGCGGCAGTCCCGTTACTGACGATGCGTCAGACTCTCTCCCATTGGTCCCTCCATCACCGGATGCTCTTTCCAGCCTCCGTGCCTAGCATAGGGATACATCCCGCCTCGCCCTTCAAGCACCTTGGTCAACGTAATCGTTTCATCTCATCGCCATCCGGAAGATGAGACAGATATACAGACCTACCACAACTCCCAATTCAACGTCCCCTTATTTCTGTTTTTATTTGTATTTAACTTGACATTACCTATCCTGACTTTGATAGGAATAACAGTATATTATGTAAAGTTACTAAAGCTACTAGAACAATTTTAATATTGATATATCAAGTCATGTGATCTGCAGCTGTAATTTTTGATGGATTTTTATTAATACCTATAAAATAACACAAATAATAATAGTAAAATATTATCAATGTTGGCCGAAAAGAAATATGTTCGAATTTTATAAACTGTTCTTCCAACCAAAATCAGCCAACGTGTTTAATTTGCACAAGTATGATAATCACTAACACGTGAAATGTTTCTTCCAGGATCAGTCATAAAACCCTTGACATACATGCTTATCTCAATTGTTCATTTCTTTAAAAAAAAACCACGAGAACAGTTAGAGTTATAGAATAAAACAGGCTTTCTCTTAGACGTCTCGATCGTTTATATATCTTATTCATACAGAAGGAATTAAAATAATTGTGTACAAAAGGTTGAGTTAACGTACACAAATGCGAGGTACAGGTAAATGCACAGAGGCGAAGGAGTGGGAACGCGTGGAATTGACACTTCACCTTGCGAAGATCGGGGATATCATTCACATATCCTTTTAGACGCGCGCGTTTTGTTCATTGTGTGGGGCTTGGTGAGGCTCGAACTCATTTATTTTCCATGAGGCTGAGTTTGACCTCATTCCAGACCCACTAATTCACAGGTACATTCTGTAAGCGCCGGGTATAGAACACGGAACCTATGGGCGTGTAGCAAGGAAGTATGACGCTAGTATTTTTAAAATACTCAAAATACAGTATTGATATAAGTTTAAAAATGACGTTGAAATGTCTGTTATATAATTTAAAAACACATTGTGACTGTAAGAGACGGCACCAGTCAGTGACGTGTCATGGAGTGTATCTATGGTAAGCAAAGATACAGGTTGATCCAAAATTCACGCAACCCAAAGAAAAAACTTATATTTTGTGATATATAATATATGCATCTAATGTAAACCAAACAATAAACCACAAGGAAATCACAGAAGGTGTTGAAAGTGTGATCCTCCTCCTCTGTAACACAAATTCACTCGTTTAACCATATTTCTAGAGACACGATGAATCATTGCTTGGGGTATGATTGCAATGTATCTCTCAGTGTTAGTTTGCAGTTCAGCCAAGTTTCGAGGGTTGTTTGCATACACTGTCTGTTTTAAGTATCCCCACAGAAAAAGAAAATCGGGTGTCGTTAGGTCCCTGGGAACGAGGTGGCCACAAGCGCTTATAAATCACACGATCAACAAAAACTCAACCAGAATTGTCATGGTCACAAGTTCTCGGATCCATTCACAGTATCGCAATCTTTTCCCTTTGTCTGGTTCCTTGAGTTCTTGAATTGTGTGAATTTTGTAGGGCACAAGTTTCAGCCGCCTCGTACACCTCTGCGTTGTTCCATAGCTCAATCCAGTCTGCTGTGATAATCTTCTTAGGGACTTCCTGGGTGACCGTTCTACACAAATTTTGATCACTCAGACTTGAAGGTCATCTAGAAGCTTCTTGTCACTCACGCTGCCTGTTTCACGAAGACGGTGTACAATTTGGCATATTGTTAATTTATTTGGCACGCGTGATTCTGGAAAACTACACTCAAACGATTTTTGGCATTCCATGTACGAACTGGCCTTAAAATAATGTTCCAAAATGAACACTCGCTCTGCTCGTATATATCTCCAGATCACACGGCCTGCACAATACCCGGCCAGCATTACAGTGTTGTCATACATATAAACATGTTCGTTTTTAATGTTATTCTTCGAGAGATATCCTAATAAAAACAGGGTTGCGTGACTTTTGGATCATCCTATATAATCGTAAAGTGAACCCGTGAACAGGTGTCATTTGTCAAAATTAGAAATAAGATACAGCAAGTGAAACAACCTGTGTATTACAGTGTGAGGTGTGTTGAGCATATCCTATATTTGGTTAGTCAAATAGAGTACCTAAAGCCCGAAAACAATCACAAATACATTAAACAAGCTCTGTCCTACCCTGGAAATATTTCACGACATACAAGTGGTGCAGCAAGTATCTTCCTATCCATTAAGAGTACGATGTGTGGTAATTAAAACACTCATAGCCGTCCCCGTGGTGTAGTAGTCAGCGCATCTGCTACTGGTCAAGGAGTTCCAGGTTCAATTCCTGGCTGGTGGTACCATGGGTAATTTTCCCGATAGGGTTATCACCTAAAACGATCACCAGCGTTTGATTAGTTAGACCTAAGTTAGGTTTAAGGGCCAGTTTCATAGTCAGATTTAGTACGCCTCAAGTGCGGCGCTATACTAAATACAAGACGTCACCTACCTGAAATTGAATGGAATGGACCAGTTTCATATGCGAAACTGGCCCATTCCATTTTGGTCTAGGTAGGTGTCGTCCTGTATTTAGTATCGACTCGCACTTTAGGCGTACTAAGTCTGACTATGAAACTGGCCCTAAGTGTTTCCACTGGTTTCACACCCTCATACTATCACCATCACCTCATCTCATCGTGACATGGAAAGAGCCTTCATGGAAAGGATGTACGATTAGTACATTCGGGTGTCCCCTGGGAAAGGGTACATTAGTACAGGAAAAACTCCTAGAGATGCTAACTAATGCATTCAAGAATAAGAGCCCAAAACATCTGTTTTTTTTCGTATACTGGCATCTCGGCTCAGTCCCGAGACTAGAATCAAACCACGACCTTCCGAGTCAGATGGAGAGCTGTATGTAGTTCTCTCGGTCATGTCTTGCCGGCACGTGGTGAGGTTTGTCGTCAGCCCGAGTCCACCTGTAAGAGCCCCTCAATGTCCACCTTATCTTTAATGTGGACGTGTCTCATCACGGGACAAAGATTTGAGGAGATGGTTGTTCAATGACGCTCTATTCAAGTGTAGGTCGCTATAACCCTGGCAGGTTCTATACGGCAGCATTAGATGACCTTGCTTTGAAGAAAACAACTCGGCTTTAACATGGGGTTGAACCGCTTCTGTAGCCGCGTGGTCTAACGCGCTACTCTCGTGTTGAACTAGACTGCCAAATACGGGGAGATTGGAGTTCGATCCTGGTCAGGTGCATTGAGAGGGTTTTTTCTTAAACGGTTTTCCACTCTCCCTCCCCTCAAATATGGGCGCATTTCCTCTAATTTAAGCCTTAATAATTCCCAAACCATTAGCGTAATTAATACATAGGCGTATAACCTGAAAAGCAGTAAGACGCGGTGCTAAAAAAAACATGGGGTTGAGAGGAACCTGAGCTTAGATCCGAACATTTACAGATTTTATAGCATAAAACCAACTTTTGGACAAAATAAATCAAATATTGCTTAAGTAGATACATTTTGTTTAATTTTCACACATCGTAATCTCAAAAGTTTTTGAAATATCTGTCATGGACGACGTGGAATTCGACCAAGACTTTATATTCTTAATTTAAAAATTTCTGTTAAAATTAAGTAATGCCCATGACATTCAAGAACTGTTGAGATTTCTATGTGTAGAAATAAAACAAAACATAACTAAATAAAGCGATATATTATTTTATTTGGTAGGCCAATGCACGCGATGCCTAATCCAAAGATTCCTGTTTCGATTCCCGTGTAGAGTTATCATTTTTCAATCTAAATAACAGAATATTTAAATGATCTTAAAAAAATAAATGATACGGTGCACTGCATAGACTTTCACTCTCTTTAATCTTAAAACAGACATTTACTAAAAACTCGTAAAATTTGTGAAACGATATAATTTACACTGTAGCATAAAGACTCCACTAAAGAGCACAACTGTAATATTATACACTGTTACATAAACATTGAGAAAATAAGAGCATCTTTCTCCCCCAAAGAGTATAACAATCAATTTCATGTTTCTAAGTATTCCATAAGAATACCTCTGGTTCATTTTTGTTCAGAAATCGTTGGTTCCAGATTAAAATATTTTTAATTTTAATAGTATATTCCAAATTTACAATGATAATTTATTTCGTATCTCAAATAGTTGTGAGAAATGTGATTAAATTAGAAAATTTCTGCCTATGTAAAGTGCCCTTAAAGCCATTTTAATGGGTAAACGAGAACTGAAATTTTTGTTTTTAATGCTTAACAGTAGTGATACCAAATTTAATCAAAATCGTTCAAGCGGATTTTGAGAACAATTTTTTTTTCTTTTAGTAAACTACCCTTTAATTTGGGGCTAGAAGCATAATTTTTAAAAAAATCCATAGATATCAATTTTTGGCCTGATCGGTTAAATAGTTTCGGCTCTAGTCTGAGATACAGACAGATGTCATTGCGGAAAATACTTTTTAGGTTTCATGTTGCCATCAAAATCTCGAGTTTATTTTTTTTTATGGTCACAATAACTTATCTCTTCGAGTGGTCGAGAGAAAAGTAAATCACGTTCCCTTCAATACCACTTTAATATGATTTTGTGAGGGTTAGAATTTATGGTAACTATAATAATTGATTAATAGCATATCTTCTTTTAGACTGAATATTAATATCCTTACGAGCTAGACGATTGTTACTTACGCTGATGTGACAAGAATAAGGACGGTTTAATTTAGAGGAAATATGCCCAAATTTCCTTGAAAGGAGAGTGAAAAGCCCCATAAAGAAAACCACATTATTTACAACCGGCCGGGATTCGAGCTTGACCTCCCCACTATCAGAAAACTTTACTTTAAGAACCTAACATTTAATCCGCGCACCTATGGCTACTGGTAAAGTTAAAAGTAAATTCACGTAGTGATGAACTTCCATTACCATGATCATTTACATATTATTTTTGCCAAATCAATTTATGATACAGTTTTATTCATTGGAACATTTAATTGGTTATATTGTGCAATACGTTTATTTGTGACTAACTAAATCTTATCTTCGAGCCACTAGATCTAAATGAATGTGCTAATTTTAAAGTGGTCGAGAGCTATTATCAAAATTGACACCGCTTGTAGAAACCCAGAGGTTCTGGTAAATGAATGCGTGAGAGAAGATTTAGTAACTTATATAACAGTCTAATAATTTACAATAAGCCACTGAGCGTGTCTCTACTTGCACAAGGATGGATTTCACAGTCGCGGTACATTCCATTTTTCATAGGAAGAAAGTTATCCGACAGATAGAAAAGTTGAAAGATATTATTTCAAGTATTCAAACTTCAGTTAATGTGATCTGCATCTGTCGCTTTTGATAAATATTATAAGCACCTATAAAATATCACTAATGATATGCCTACATAAAAATATGTTTGAATTTTCTAAAATGGCCTTCCTATAAAAATTGGGCTGTAACCAGTTTATTAAAATATATAATCTATGGAACTATGAGACGGAAGAACGTATGATACTTATCTTTGAAATTTGCTTGGAAAAACGACGGGAAGCTAAATTGAGGGAAAGATCTGGAACTTATTTTTAATGCAGCTGACCAGAAATGAACTAAATTCTTCTGAGTCTTAGGGCAAGTATCTATCCTTCATAGTCATGGGAACAAAGATTTAACTCTCGACAGTGTCAGAGTATTTACTTTTGAAGATTGGCAGATTTCTGTTGGAGAAAGGTTGTTACCAAGAGCCACTGCCTTTTTGAAAGAACATAATATATTCACTTTGTGGTATTTCTTATGACAGTTTCGCGCAAACATAAAAAGAACCGCCTACAGAAAGCCTTACATCCCAAACCATTAAATTGTGCTCTCGTGCGCTTCTTAGTGGTTTCACATTCATGAGACTTTAAGGATCATTATAAATTATTTTATTTGGATAAAATCGGTTATGTAGCTTAGACAAAAAACATGGTAAAAAAATCCCTACACACAAGCACACTACCCCCCTTCTTCCATAATCGGGTAAAATTGCAATTTTCAATAACTAAAAACCATTAAAACAATCTTAATTTTTTTTATTGTTGCATGTGACTAAAAATTAACTTTAACAATATTTTTTTTATCTCCTAGCCTCGACATTTCCCGTAGGACTTATTTGAATGAAATATAATTTCATTTTTAAAATCATTTTGATTAAATTTTAGAATTTAAGATTTTTAATAGCTATAGGACATGTTGATATCTTTAATCTACGTTTTGGTGTGAACTATATTTTGAACTAATATACCACTTCTTTCCTAAATAACAACGTTGAATTTCTAAAGGTTCGAATCATACCACCGCTCCTATAGGTGGGAGTGTAGAGAACCCGAGAAAAGGTCGGCGTTTCTGCAGTTTTTCTATCAAAACTTTTTATTTTGGTCAAAAGAAATAAAATATTTCTCCTTTTGTGAATAATATGTAAAGGGTTTCATGGAAATTAATTACAACTTTTCCCTTCATTTAATAAGCTTCTCATCTAATACCGCTATGCTCATGGCAGATGTTCAACAACTGTTGATATCACCATGTGAAGAAAATTAAACTTTATATTTCTACTGAAGCAATATTTTATTTATTTTGGCCAACATAAATGTGTTGCTATTAAAAACTTCAGAAACACTGACCTTAACTTCAGTTTACTGCACTCCCACTTTAACTTATCCAGAGTTTTTAACTCCTGAAACCACCGTTTTAGTGAACACCTAGTCACTTGTATCTTAACTGATTTCACACAATGTGAACACAGAAATCCATCCTGTTCAGGATTAAAGCTAGAATAATTCTCTGGTGACCATTGAACTAAATTTTTGAACACACTCGACTTTAACTGATGTAGTCTAGGTTAAGCAGCTTGCTTACTAATAACAAGTTTTAGAAAGCCTGCTTAAGCCTATACTTATAAAAAAAAGGTAGGAGAATTCATTCGTGAGTGAGAGAATAATTTTTTAAGTTAGGCTCTATTAATCATGAATAAGGTATTGTTCTATATTTATTTTAATTTTGGTGTCCTAGGCTAAGTTATGTTCTAAGTCATGTTCCAAAATAACCTTGTATTGTCAGGAGGTGTATTTAAAATTGTCGAGTAAACGAAATGCATTAGAAACTGTGAAAATCTCAAGGTGAATATTCATTAACTTCATTGTATTGTGAGATAAATTATGCGTGTTTATGATAAAACTACATCTTCGCCTTTGAACCTGATTTATTTATATGATTTTTTTTAGCGGTTTTGATAAAGCTACTGTGGTCACGTATCTCTCGGATGGAAACTAGGGCGATTTATAAAACTAGAGCGATTCATAGATTGATTATGCTTCTTGGAATCAGGATGAATAATTACGATACGTGTGATGTGCTTATGAAAGACATGCAAAGACAATGTTAACATATGGATTATATTTACGTACCATCCAAACAACTGAAATAAACAAAATTACCTTGGAAACAAGGCCGTAGTCAGGGGGGATTTTGGGGGTTCAAACCCCCCTGAAATTTCATGAAAAAAATATGTCTTTATTTATGATTCAAACAATATCAAAATTAAGGTACAAGTACAAATTAGGGACTGTGTAACCATAAAAAGCACTTCAGAGAGCTTCTAGAGGTGTTTAATATTTGTAAATGTTTTTCTAGCCTCCGGCAATTTGGAGATGTGCCCGCCAAACCCTCCTTGAAATAACTTGAAAAAAACCTTAAGTTTAAGAAGATAAAATACATACTTCCCACATTCTTGATCCTTGTCTTCGAATATCTACACATAAGGGGTAGGGATTATTTAGGTATAATTGAGAGTAAATGTACCCACATTCGTTTGGAAAAAGAGGGGCAAATCCCTTGGCAAAACTATCCTCGCTACACCTGACCGATATTTGAACAATGACCTTTCCATCACCGAAAAACTAGACAAGACAAAAATAATGCCTACATGGGTGGCTAGACAGGCTAGGAGTTCAGTCTCGTTCGGTCTAGTTATAAGTTATAAGGTTTAAGTTTGAATCCTGGCTGGGTGTATCTTTTTACTAAATGGTCTTCACACAAATGCGGGTACGTTTTATTTAAGTTCTACTCTACTTATCCCTATTATATTAGAGTAAATATATGTCTATCTCGGACGTGTAGTAAGACGCGGTGCACGTACATGCATGCCCACTGGTGCGGGTGTATAGTTTAATAATACTTTTGGAATTTTCAAAATTATTTTTTAGGACAAGTATTATTTAGTTTTTTTCATCTCATAGCCTTTAACATAAAGATTTATATTCTTAAAATTGAAAAATTACACCTGGACACGGGAATCGAACCCAGGACCTTTGGCTTAGTACGCCAATGTTCTAACCACTAAGCCATCCAGGAGTCGTCCCGTGCCCAGGGTCATTCTTCACTCATATTTTAAGGCAGAGTCTATTATGGACGTGCGGAAATCGTCGGCTACATAAAGATTTATTATCGCACTGATTTGTTCAAGAAAATGTGTTGTAATATATTTTTATAAAGTAAATTCTATGTAGGGCCTATATAAGTATATAATATATATACACACACAATTTTACAAAGCTATTTTAATTAATATTGAGTAAAGATCCAACCTAACACAAATCTTGGTTTCAAAACACACATTATTCTTGGGTTACACGTTGGCTAGACCTACACATATATTTATTTAAATAACTTAATATGTTTAATTTCAAAGGCGGTGTCCTTGGAAATTCACACTTTTCATGCATGCAAAAAATTGCTGATGGTAGTCTAAAATAACTGGTGATTTTGTAGACTTCTGGCATCTAACAATAACTTTGAACATTTCAGCATTTTGTATTATAAATAAACCATCAGACTATCCTAACCGGCCTTCTACAAGTCGGCATAAACCAACTGTCAAATTCGCAACATTTCTTTTTTCTTTTTACATTCTACTCGTCTAGTTTCTCTCGAAGAGTATTTTATGCTGATGGCTGCTTAGCGAGCTGAGAATATCAGGCTTATGTCCAGTAATTATTGTTTCATTTAAATATTTTTATTAATCGCTTTTTTATATAAAAGAGTTATAAAATAAACTTTTATACTAAATATATTGGTTTAAATTCTGTTTGGATATTTTAATGTAACTTTGGTTTGCGAATTAATTTTAATATTGAACCAAACATAGTGAATGAATGATACACCTACACTAGCGTTAAAACGTTACCCTCCTACATATATTACATTTGGACGAAGAATAAATAATAAACTAGGCATGCCGAAATCATTATGAACACCTGATGAGTTCTAAACAGGAGTTATTTATGCATTTGATTGAGGCCAAACAATTGAATCTTGTTTTAAAGGTAAATATCATATATTAAATGCTAAAAAAAATTGCACAAGTGTTCTAAGGAAATAAATCTTAGTATAACAAAAATGCTAAAATTGATTTTTTTTTGGGCAGTTACAATTTTCCCAATGTTCTTTCTATTTGAATAAATAAAACAAAAAACTATTAGTAACTGTCTCTGTTGGTATTTTATATAAAATCATAACTAAATGTTGATCTAATTTAAAAGTTATTATATTTGTTTGTTATTTCTATTTATTTTTGTTATTGCAAATAATCATAGTTTGTATATGTTTTGTAAATTCCCAGGATTGAAAATCTAAAAGAGTCGTTGTAATGAATACAGAAATATTTATTTTTCGAAAATAATTTTAAAAAATGTTTTATTGTATCCATTAGCAATTAGGGCCACACTAAAAATCAATTTTCAGCACCTGCGTCTGTGATCACGCCTTCTAAACGTCAAGATCATCTAGTTTGGTCTGTCGCTATCAGGGAGATAAAGACTCTGATCCAATATGTATCAAAGGTTTTTTTCCCTTTAAATTGTTTTCCACTCTCTCTACACAAATGCGGGTTCACTTACTCTAAAATGGATGACCTGGCGGTATAGGGGTAAGGTGTCAGACTTCTGTACTGGGGGTCCGGGGCTCAATCCTCGATCCCAGCACGGATTTATCTGATTGCCAAAAACCCTTCCTTCACCTCTGACAAGATGTGTATTAATCACAACTTGTGAATGTGAGGAATGCCGGGCCTTCACCGTGGTTCGGATCCCACGTTAAACTGTAGGTTTTCCATTTCATCTCACAATAACCCTACCACTACACACTAGCTTAAGTGCGTATAACCCGGATGGGTAGTAAGACGCGGTGATAAAATAATACAAATAATGATATTAATAATAATAATTTAATCTAAACTCTTTCTTCCTCACCTCTACCCCATTAGTGAATGCAGATAGCCCGGTCGGAAAGTGTAAAAGATGGAGTAAAAGATGGAGAACATTCATATCAAATATCTAAAAATAAATGTTACAAAGCATATTTAAATTAGCTATTCCCTATCGTTACCCCCTAAGACTTGAAGCGTGAGAGAAGTTAAGGCTGTCTTTCATGTGCTTGGAGCCAGGGCTCCGGCTTATGTTATTCACTGGCTTGTGCTAATATTTCAGAGCACCTGTCATTGGCTGGGATGACTTATTGCTGTGGGCGGGGCTTGAACCGACGAGCACTGCCACGGAGGACGACCTTTCCAAACAAAGTACACATATTCCGCCATTATTATCGACGCATATATTATCCAGGCGACGACCACCGCAGTGAACACACTGCCCTGGGTTGAGATTGGTTCTTAGCCTTCTGACAAATCGTGACGGAAGGGAAAAACAAGGAATAAATGGGTGAAGAAGAGTAAAAAATAATATTATAAGAACAAGTTGTTTTTTCGAAATAAAGTCAAAACATTAATAGTCAGATTGTGTTTATTTATTTTTATTTACCACCGCGTCTTACTATCCGTACGGGTTATACGCTTAAGTACTAATTACGCTAATGGATTAGTAATTGGGAAGGTTGAATTTAGAGGAAATCAACCCACATTTGCGTGGAAGGAGAGTGGAAAACAATTTAGGAAAAAACACTCCCAGTTCACCCAGCCGAGATTCGAACCTCGATCTCCCCGTCCTCAGCAGTCAAGCTCAACACTAAGCCAGCACGTCAACCAATTACGCCACCGAGGTGGGTTATCAATTGTCAATTGTGTTATCTTCCAGTATACACGACACAATCTACATGAGACCGACGGCTTTAACTTCCCCTCCGAAGGAAGTTGGGTTACGGATGGCTCTCATTCGGTAAAAAGTCAACCTTGGCTGAATTTGAACCCACGAGCATCGGGTTTTGAAGCGAAAACTTTACCCTTAGACCATTGAGGCCCACATATT
Organism: Timema genevievae; assembly: GCA_902155825.1. NCBI lineage: Eukaryota > Metazoa > Arthropoda > Insecta > Phasmatodea > Timematidae > Timema > Timema genevievae. Next base: position 5,674 of record CABFWO010000215.1, on the reverse strand, counting down.
GCGATTAGAGACTATATTTTTAAAATATATATTTCGTTATTTTTAAAACTCATCTTGTTATCTAACACTAGACATGTTGCGTTCTTAATCCAATTTAAAGGGAGTGATTATTCACACATTGGTTTTACATTCAAAACGACATAAAACGATGGACGTCATTTACCAGGCTGAAGTTCTGCTGAAGTTCACAGCGCCACAGGTGACAGACTGCGTGTGACGCTCTGATATGAGACGGATACATGTCTATATTTCTTCCTAGACGGTCGTGGGAAACTGTATTGTGTGAACTGTTGAACGGATCCAACATTCCGTGTAACGGTTCGTAAACCTGACGAGTGACACCCCTAAAACTCCCCCCACTCCGTCCCCCACACACCCTTCTGTTTAATATGAGGAAAACTATAATTGGATTCTGACAAGAATAAACTTAAAAAAAACAACAGCATATATTTGCTGTCAACATTGGTAATATTTTACAATAATATTTTAGTGTTACCGCATCGGTGGTCTCATGATCTAACGCGTCATTCACGTGTTAGAATGTATTTTTTTCTAGCACCACACCTTACTACCCATTTGGGGCTATACGCTTATTTACTACTTACACTAATGATTTTAGGGATTAGGAAGTCAATGTTTATATGAAGTGTACTCGCATTTGCGTGGAGGGAGAATGGAAAAATATTTTGAGAAAAACACCCTCAGTACACCCGACCCAGATTCTAACCTCAATTTCCCCATCATCGGCAGTATAGTATATTGTGAGGGTGACACCTTAAACCATGTGGCTACCGATTATAAATTAATGGTGTAAGTTTTTATCATATTTAGTTTCGCTTCAAAATGAGAAAATGGGTTTCTTCGCAATTGTTTGAAAGTGATTATAAACATTAAATTAAATACATAATTTTTTTAAATAGATAAATACATACATACAAACATACCTAATCGTTCCCTTACATGGTAAGACAATAAACTGTGAATATAGCTAAAAAAAACAACCCCGTACTTAATCCACCCTCACTAACTTTCTCCACACTTCCCTATCCTTGCATACTCCCTCCGCTTTAAAAAAACACAGAGTCATACAAGCTCTTTTATTCTTAAAACGCTTAATGTTTCTCTTTTACACAATTTCGTCTACCTCATTTAGCCACGTCTTAAGTGGCCTTACCCTTCCTTTTGATCCACACACTCTACCTTCATATATTTTCCTCGTCAATATCAATCATTCCTACAAAATTATTGCTATGATTTATAAGTTTTAGAATGATGTTAATACTTCGGAAAGAGTTTAAAAAAAGGTAATAAAGTAACCAAATTGGAATTTGTCCAAAAAGAGAGGGAGGGGGGGGGATATGGAAGGGGAAAAAACGTAATCAGTGAGACCAGTTGGTACAGAACTCCTTTCTACCGATCCAGAGAACATCCAGTCCTCCCAGCCATTGCGACATTCTTTACTTTGTCTATTTAAATATAACAACAGCTGTTTAAATAAGACGAGAGCAAAGGTCGGCCTTATACCGGAAGGCTTTATCGTCCAATAATGTCCACACGTCTGTACGTGTTTGGCTTCTGAGTCGAGGATTCCACGCATAATTAAAACATTACCCACCTGGGAATTGGGTAAACTACCTTTCATTAAGTGGTAGATAAATGTGTTTGTATGTTGTGATTTCCTTAAAATTAAGCTAAGATAAATCGCCAATAGCCAAAACTTACTTAAAGTAATAGTTCAAACCTAAATTATTCCAAGTACTTTAATCAGCTGGATTTTTATTTAATTTTTGAAAACACACACACACACATATGAATATATACAATATTCCAACCAAGTCTGAATGCCCTTTCAGTACAAACGCATTTTGTCATGGAGTCTAAGCAACCAATTTGAAATATATTTAATAACTGGCGCAGTGTTAACCATCAACATTTTTGTCTTTAAAAAGTTAGAGCTCTAATATTTGTTCATCACGTCTCGTTGCCTTAATACCCGTTCGGGCTAACCGTGTTTAGTTGCAACTTAGGGGCGTAATAAAGAAGGTAGAATTTTAGAAGAACTGTACCCGCATTTGTGTAGAGGGAGAGTGATAAACTATTTAGGGAAACAAATATTGATTCACCCAGCCGAGATTTGAGGCCCAACCTCTCCGTCATCGCCAAACCAGGTTTCAAGAGTGGTTTACTTTAGTTGGCCTGTCCACCAATGCTGATAAATCACGTTACTCTTTTGACATACAACCAGCTAAAGGAGTATTTCCAAGAACCTATGATGACCGTTTTCCCAAATTGGTCAAGTAGCAGTATCGCATGTTTTAATTTTAACAGCTTTTAAATTAAATACGGCCACGGTGATCATATTATTCACGGTCTGATAAATCTCTTTAAAACCATATTTTCAACACATTGGTAGGAGAATATACGTATAGTGGTTTTGAGTTTTCATGTTTTACTTCCATTTAGATAAAAGCAAGTATACTCCTTAATTATACAGTTCATAAGACCTTTTTTTTTACATGCACCAATAAAAGTTAGAAAAGTATTAATTTAAGTCCAATCCTTAAAAAAAATCCGCATGTAGTTTCAGTAAGGTAATTAGTATGCCAGGACCAACCCTGCGTTTGAAGACTCATTGTTATTAATCTATTACTCATGATATAAAACCTAATTGTTATAGATTAACCAAATACTATGTTAATTTTTTTTCCTGGACCATCTCGTTTATTATAAGACTGATTTTGTATTTTTTTAAAGGCACTCTTCTCAATAAAGAAATAGAGCCTATTGTAAGCAAACTAACATCAATTAGTCGTTGTAACCAGGTGAAAAATCGTCAACGTTCTTGATTGTCCAAATCAAAGAGTTCATAGTAAAGCCCAATGACAGTTCAATCCTTTTGTGTTTTTGCAAATTCAAATTAAATTTCAAGATTGTTTTTCTCTATATCTTGGCCACTTTTTTTTTTATGACATCGGGAACCCTATCATGATATCGTCCATACATTTACCGACTAACTTAATTTTTTTTATATATGGTAGATTTTAAAAACATTTAAATTACAAACCTATCATTACAACCTTGTGGTCATCCACAAATCACGAAACGCTTTTTTTTTTTTTACTTTTCCTGNACGTTTTTTTTTTTTTACTTTTCCTGCCCCCCTTTCCCCATGTAACACCACGTATATATCTAGCAATGACCCTTCCCCCCTCAAATATGTGTCACGTAGCTTTTCACATCAAGGAAGCTTTTGTGACTCTGAAAGAAGGACTAGGATTTAATCCAACTTAGGATCTGTGTGCTTACCAACGCTGAAATCATGAACAATAATATTCTTTCAACATTAGAGAGTATAATATCTGTGTTATGTAACAGTGTGATGTATCCACCCTACCCCCACGTAAAACCATGTTGACATTAGATTTTAACCCCTCACAACCCCCCTCCTTCACCACCAACAGTATTACATGGCTTATGTATGATCCCCTACAACTGTGGACACGTGAACAAGGACTTCAACCTCGTCCGATGTGGTTTGCGAGTGAGGGTAGTTAATTGTATTTTAAATCCTAACCAGTTGTGATGAGGGTGTTTTTTTAAAAGTGGTTTCCCACTTTTCCTCCACACAAATGCTGATATATTTCTTCTAAATTATACCTTTCTCCTTCCTACCCAGTAAGTATAAATATGCAGACATACCGGACGGGAGGTAAGACGTAATCCCCCACCTCACACAAAACAAAAACTCCTTCAAATCAAAACATTTTTAAACTTGCAATATATTTGCTGTGGAAGAAGCTGTCCATTGCCCAGTACAATGGAGTAAATGTGCTCTTCCAAGAAGATAAACAGTTGGTCCAAGTGATGTAGTCCATCCACCCGAACTAGAACTAAGAGGATACTAAACTAAACTGTCAGGTGATGATAGCTATTGACAGTTCCATTAGCTCGCGTTGACGAGAGACAAAGCGTTGACTACCCCAGGCCAGCTGCAACAAGTCTCACTCGCCACGCTGATGCCGTTTTATTTCAGTTGTAGGTTTACACCAGATATTATTTTCTTAGCTTGGCTTTTATATATGTATCATAAATGGTTTTTTATATTTAACCTAAGTTCTCTAAACATACAAGGCATAAAATAAGAAGGTAAGCTCAACAGTTTATGAATACTAAACCAATTTTGTCATGCGCATGTTGGCATTTGATGAGAAACTTTTTAAGAAGGGAAAAAATTCACTATGCTTATGAAATATATACAATAATTTTTCGGTTTACTAGAAGTAGAAAATTAAACTTAACGTATCTACAAAAGCAATATTTTATTTATTTTGGCCAAAAAAGTTTTTTTTTTGTAATAAAAACTGTAACTCACTCTATCTTCCATCCCACCCTAACTATTTTTTTATTTTTTTCTAATAAAACGCAAATCATATTGAATTGATATCTGATTATATAGTTTTTTAGTTTGTGTGTGTGTATATATATTTATAATTATATACATTACACATACATACCTAATCACGCCGTTCCCTTACTGGGTAGGCAAGAAACTGTGCATATAGCTCAAAAAACAACTCCGTACTTAATCCATCTTCACTATCTTTCTCCACACTTCCCTATCTTTCCATACTTCCTTCTCTTCAACAACATCAATACACAGAGTCATACATGCTCCTTTTATTCTTAAAACTCTTAATATTTCTCTTTTTCACACATTCGTCTACAACATTTAGCCACGTCTTACATAGCCTACCCCTTCCTTGTAATTCACACACTCTACCTTCATATATTTGCTTCGTCCCTCCATCCACACTCATCCTCTCAACATTTCCAAACCAACGTAAGACGCTTCTTTCAAATTCACCTATTGGATTTCCTTTCAAACCAACCTTACTCCTTCAGCACCCATTCATTACTGACTCTGTCCATACAAGTTTTTCCGCATACATTTCTTAGATATCTCATTCCAACCGCATTCACCTTGCTCTTGTGTTTATCCTGACAAACCCAAGCTTCCCATACATATAACAATGTTGGTGTTAACATACTTTTATATACTACCATTTTTGTCTCTTTTGATATTACCTCATTCTTTGCACTAATCTACAAACATCCAACTACTCTCCGAGATGTATTCAGCCGTCTGTCAATTTCACCACTTCCTCTTTTACATAATATTCTGAGAAGATGAGAGTGGATCGAGTGACGAAGCAAATATATGAAGGTAGAGTGTGTTGATCAAAAGGAAGGGGTAGGACATGTAACATGTGGCTAAATGTTGTAGACAAGCGGTTCCCAAATTGTGGTACGCGTACCGCTAGTGGTGCGTACAATTATTCCCGGTAGTACGCCGTGATAAGCCAAACAAAACAAGCAAATTAAAGTCGGAAAAAAGATAGAGCCTCATAAAATCTTATAAATATATTTGGACCTAGTCTAGCCAAAGGTAAAACAGTTTTAAACAGTGGTTGGAGGATAGGGAAGTGTGATTAAAGTTAGTGTTAGTGGATTAAGTACAGAATGGTTTTTTGAGCTATATGCACAGTTTCTTGCCTACCCGATAAGGGAACGGTGTAATTATGTATGTGTGTATGTATTTATGTATGTATGTATGTATGTTTGTATGTATGTATGTATGTATGTATGTATGTATGTATGTATGTATGTATGTATG